>JAJQOW010000789.1:0-82613 GCA_037975125.1 Latrodectus hesperus | reverse complement strand
AATATTAATTTATAATTTTATTAATTACAGAAATTTATAAGAATTTAAATCATCCTTGCCAGTATAAAATGACGATAAATTGGATGCTTTGTTCTGTTTTTTTCATTTTACTTTTCTTTTGTTCTATTGTCAACCTAATAAGGGCTTGAATCGATTGACTACGGCTTTTCAAGCAACGATTTCTTCTTTATATAAGAAATCATTTTATAAAATAAAGAACTTCGACAACATTCTCAGGCATTCGATAGTGAACTTAACCTGTTTTTACAACCGCACAAAGAATGTGATTAAGAGGCAGGCAATAAATGCGTCGACAAGTTAGATATCCTACACCTTCTCATTACGATGCGACGTAGATTTATCGTTATCTGACGTAAAGGATATTTTTAATCAATGACAATTGGAATAAAGTCATGTAGACAGGGTCTCAACTGGAACAAAGGTAACAATATGTTTATGGTAAGAATATAAAATATTTTCTTTATTATATTTACAAGGTTTGTAGTACAAAATTATAGTATCATAAACTTTGAGGAAAGTACGAAACTTAGAAAGGAAAAGTATGAGTTGTATTATTGTAGTAGTTACTCAGGGCTAGGGAAAGAGAAGGGCTGGCTCAAATGCTCCCGAAAACTGTCACCGGAAATAGCCGTTGATGACTTAGTCAGGCATCGAAGGAGAATAAGCTGCCTCGAGTTTTTAAGCAAAATACTTATTTTTATACATTTTCTTTTTAATCATAGTGAAAAAAACTACAAATGCTTCTCAAATATTTAGTAAATTTGCAATTATTATTTAATAAACCCAAAAAAGGTATTATTAATATTGAAACTGACTTAAAATTGTGTAACCAATATAAAAATATATTTACCTATTAGCTTCAGTTTATTTTGATTTTTTGACTATTGACCCATTTCTTGTTTTTTTGTTGAGATACTATCGCTGCATTTCCATTAAATACCTAATTCGTATAAATATTCAATTACAATATTCAATTACAATACAATTTGGATTGGAAGAGGCAAGTTCATTTTCCCAAGATAAAGGTAAGGAATTAATTAAGAATTCACGATTTAATGCACACACTCAAACATTCACTCACACACTCAATTCTTTCAATAGCTTCTACTAATCTACTTTTCGTTTGTCTCTGTTCTCTTGGAGTATTTTGAATTATGTTTAAAGCCGGTAACTTAAGATTAGGCAAAGCCATCGGTCTCAATTCCAGTGCAGATTCGGAGTTGAAAATTGAAAGTAGTACTTCTGAATGTATATGTATATACACATATTCAATTGACTACAACTATATATTTTTGATTCTTTCTAGACATTATTTATTTACAGAAATGCGGGGAAATCTATGTGTCAGTGTAACTGTGGACATGGTCCAAGAATAAAATTACCACTCTAATAAATAACATTTCACATGCCGATAAGGCACAATTTTTACAAATCATATTCTCGATATTAAAAAATATCGATATCTTGTGCCAACGAAAACAAGTGCCAAAATGCAACTAAAATAAATACAAGAAATTTCGACGTTTTATATATGGCTTATTACGTAGATTTTAACGAAATAGAATAAATATATTTAAAAAATATCTGCAAAAAATATGTGAATGCTCTTAATTATAATATTTTTTTAAAATAAATTTTAACGTTTTGGTGTGAAGGCTCCTTACTAATGAAAAAGGATTATAGCATTCTAATGTAGTTCTATATATTTCAAATTAGAAGATAATTTCACTGCAAAATTAAAATAGGTTCCCCTATTTTTCATTTAGCTATAGGATCACTATGTCTCAATTAGCTTTCTATACGTTTCAGAAACAATCTTAATAAAGTAGTTCCTTAAGAAAGAAGATTATTGTTCACGAGGAACTGTAATTCTAATATTTCGAACCATTGGCACAATTTTTTTCACATAAATAAATCATTAAAAATGAAAATAATTTTTAAAACGTTTTATTTGTTATAATTTACATATGTATATTCAATTTACTTAAAACATTGCATCGAGTATAAAGTTACCAAAATTTAATTAAAACTCCAAGAAAATTGCTATATGAATGATATATATATATATATATATGTAATTTATTTATTAGCTAAAACAACTCTGAAGTGAAATGTAAACAGCGTAGGTAGATACGAAACATAAGCAAAAAATAATTTATATATCAAATCAAACGAAATAAAAACTAAAATGAATGAGATTGCTGCTGGTCTCTGTTGCTGACTAAAATGTCAATTCTATGCATTAAGCCATTTGAGACAATACGTAAAGAAGGCCCAAAAGCAAGTCGATTTCGATGCTTCATCTTAATAGCAGACATACCCGAATATGTAGTTTCACACAAATCAGTTGAGGAAAAAGGCAATAAAATATTCAATGCCTTTGCATTAAGATTGGTGTATTCTGTTATAATCTTAATCCAGAAATGATAAATCGCAGTTCAATTTAGTAAATATATAAGTCATAGATTTGAACATTGATCAATAAGTTCTGATTCCTTGACTATAGTAAGATTGTTATTATCAATAAATAGATTGATACTTCACGGATTACCTGAACGCATAATTTCTTTTGGGAAATATTGCTGATCAAAAGCCATAGGAAGTTCATTTAAATGCTCTAAAATGACACTGGTAATGCTCTTGTGATCCATGTCATTAGCATTATTGTAATAAAAAAGAAGCAAATATATCAAAATGTTTCTTTTCACAAAATGTTTCTTCTTTCTACGTTTGTACCAGAGTTTCAGTTTCATTTTGAAAGCGTCAGTCTTATTAAAGAAGTTGAAAGTTAAGAAAGGTTAATTTTTATGTTGATGACTAAAATTCATTTCGTTTATCAGTGAAAATGTGTGTAATACGTATGAAAACAAGGGTACCCATTTTTTTTGTTTAGAAAATACCTGCTTTTGTTCAGAATAATGATCCCTTCTAATTTAAAAAGAAATGTACGTCATTTCGCAACTCATATAATCGGTTAAGAACTTCCCATTTGGTAAGCCAGCGTATTTCGGGGAGCAACAAAAATTGTACATGATCCGATTCAATTTCTTGACATAAAGTTGTCAGATATTTTGAATTAAGTGAGTTATTTCTGATTAAATTTATAATTTTTACCGATCCCAAAAAATATCTTTTAGTTGTGGGGACAATTTTTTTACTGCCAAATGTTTACAATGAATAATGCAGTGAGGGACTACCAAATTCTTCTGATTCTACGTATTTTTTCCTCTTTACCTGTACGTCTTCTAGTCATAATAGCAGCGCCATCAGTTCACGAACCGATGTAATTTTTTACAGTCAATAAAATTACTTTCAATGTACTTGTTAACTACCTTAAATCTTTAAGCACTAGTTGTTTGGGACGGTAGATCGATACAGCACATTAATTCTTCTTTAATATTATTGTTTGTATAGTCAGTATAATGAACATAACATTATAATATGGCACTATTTGAGGCGTCAACTGACTTGACAGCAAATAATTTCGATTAACGAATATTTAGCAGTAGTTGACTTTCTATGTCATACGATAACTCACATATTCTTTGTCCAATAGTTTTTTACAGAAGCAGTGTTTTCTTCTTATGTGCATCATATTGGCCCAAAATTTCAAAACACAGCTCTATCAAACAAGGTATGATAAGTTCTTCAGCAATTGAGTATCGTTTCTTAGGTTTGGCAATATGCAGAGCAACTAAATACGATGATTTAAAAAAAATTTATCAACCGAGAAAATGTTTTAAAAGTATCCTTTTGAATTTTTTTATCTTCAAATGTTTTCTCTGGAAAAAATTTAGGAGTTTATAAAAGTCGATAAGGTACATTGTTATCAGTTTTTTATGCTTTTCATCAACGGTCATATTATTTTCCAAGTTAGTAAACAATTGTTATTGTAATGTAAACGCAACTTTAATATCGTTGTCGGCCAATGATTGTTTGGATTTTGAAAAAAAAAAAAAAAAAAAAGCTGATATTTGGTGGACCGGCAAATAGTTCATGAAAACCGGTGCCTGTCCGTGAACCGACGATTGAGAAACACTAGTATAGTCTAATCCATTGGTGGCAGAGATTGGTTTATTAGTAATGATTTTTGTTCTTAGTGAATTGACCCTTCTCCATACCGAGATATCTGAGGTCAAAGTGATACAACTTTATATCAAAATGCTTCACTTTTATGTTGTTGGTATTTGCTTTTAATTATTTTAGGTAGTTATATTTACTCTCTTTTTATAAATAGAGTGTCTTGTTTTTCGGCGACGTTTTCTGATTCTATATACGAGTTTAATTTCACAAGGCAACTTAAGTTTCATATGCTTGGATGATGTTAGATTATATTATTTTTATTGATTTTTTTAATTTCTTGTTTAGTGTTATATTTTGGTATTATGATGTTTTAACAGTGAAGATGCTTTATTAGACCATCCAGTCAGTTTTTCTGGTGTTATTTTTTATGTTTTAATTTGAATTTAAAGTGAAAAGCATCAGTGGTGGTCCAATGAAAATTCAATTATTACACATGCTGCAATAGTGAGGAAAGAACTAGATATGATTAAATCCAATATGTCAGTTGCATGCATGGTGATGCTTGAAAAGTATGTTTGTTATATTGGGGTTTGATAACTCTCAGAGTTAAGTTGTGAACTATTTCTATAAGTTATTTTCCACTATTATTACTGTTACCACATTTCCATATTGTATGTTCCCCTCAGGGGGTTTACCTTCTATAGGTAAACATGGGTGTCACAATCCCGAGGTACCCCAGTGATCTGTCTTCTTCTTTCTTTTCTTCTCTCCTCTACTCTTCTGCTTTTTCTTCCTCTTCTCCCTCAGTGTGGTTGCCTCGTAAGAGGTAAGTAGCTTTCGCCGCTCTGTTGTTATTAGCTCATCTTGGAGACAAAATACCCCACGTGTTTGCCGTGCGTGGACACCCGTGTCCCTGGAAAGGAGGCTCCTAGTGATTGAGGCCACCAGAGACCAACACATTACTTTGGCCTCTGCTTCAGGTAAACGGGAGGTGTGCTGTGTTCCTCAGCACATTAATCGGCCTTATGGATCAAGCGATCGGTACAACTACTGGGTGACTCGTTAAAGGTGGAAGCCACTTAAGGGATGTACTGTAAGCGTATAGGACCTGGATAGCACTGGTGCAGCTGTTCTACATGCCTTTGTTGGATTCGGTGGTGGGTGGTGTGGTCAGGCCCCGAAATTTAAAATTATTATAATGGAGAATAAAAACTTTACATTTCTCCCACGGGAGCAACAATTTGAAAATTTAAATCCAAAATCTTTCATAATTAAAAGGAAATTGGGAAATTTTACAACTGTGTCTCTTTTTCCCATATCTAAAGGAATATTGGGTATTGTTGGGTAAGTTGAGAAAGTTCAGAAGATGCGTTCAGGTGACCTGCTTGTTGAGGCAGCATCTGACTCTCAGGCAGACATTCTGGCAAGGATGAAATCTCTGGCTAACGTGGAGGTGACTGTCTCACCTCACGGAAACCTTAATTTCGCTTGTGGTGTTATCTCTGCAAGGGATTTGCTATATTCGTCGACAGAGGAGATTCTGGAGAATTAACAGAATCAGAAGGTCTACGGCGTTAGACGCATCACAGTCAGACGAGAAGGTAAAGTAATTGATATGAAACACCTCGTACTGACTTTTGCGACGCCAGACCTTCCGCGGTATGTAAAAACTGCGTATATGAATTTACCCGTCAGGTCATACATCTCAAATCCCTTGCGTTGTTTACCGTGTCAGCACTTTGAACATTCGAGAAATGCTTGCAGACGCAAAATCACCTACGCAAGCTGCGCGGTGGTTGGCCACGATAGTACGAACTGCACAGCGAAGGAGAGGTGTGTCAATTGTCATGGTGACCACCCCTCCTATTCTCGAAATTGTCCTCAGTATTTACTGGAAAAAAGATAGTCACCATTAAGTTAAATAAAAAATGTTCATATCCTGATGCGAGACGATTGGTCACTTCCCGTACTCCACAGCCTGGAGTCAGTTATGTCACTGTTGCTAGAAAAGTCACCAATTCGAGCAGCACCAAAACTGAATCCTTCGTTTTCCCCAATGAGATAACTCCAAACATCTGAAAATCCAAACTTCTAAAAAAAAAAAAAAAAAAAAAAAAATCCTACATTTTCTAGAAAAGCACCTTTGGCAAAATCAAAAGCAGAGAAAGCTTTAAAATTAAAAAAGTAAAAAAAAAATTTCAGTTTCCACCCATAATACTTTCTTTTGCCTGAAGACTGACGTGGTTTCTCCATTTCCTTCGGACTATGATGGGTCGTTCGAGGATATGACAGAAGACCCGCCTTCTAGCTCCAGTAAAGGAGCTTTTTAAACTAAACAATAACTTCCTTTATATTTTGGAACTGCCATAGTTTGCGATCTTATCTTGATGACATCAAGTCTCTAATATCAGCTTGTAACGCAGCATGTGTAGCACTTCAGGAGATATTTCTGAAGTCTCTCAATAATATTACTATGCGAGGGTTCAAATGCTTTAGAAGAAATTGTGGTAATGATGGCACAGTGTCTGTATTTTAACATCTAATAATTTACCCAGCACTGTCTCTCCATTGAATACTACTCTACAGGCTTTAGCTGTGAAAATCTATATTGCATGCTTAATCACAGTCTTTAGTTTATATTTACCCCACATGATGTCATCCCCCAAGAAAAACTCGATATGTTAATAAATCAGTTGTCAACGCCATTTCTGCTATTAGGTGACTTTAACGGCCATAATTCTTTGTGGGAAAGTGATAATATTATTCTCGCGGTCAGCAGATAGAGCGATTAATTTCAGATAACAGTCTCTCTCTACTTAATACCGACGAGAAAACATACTTGCACATACCCAAATGAACATTTCATTCTCTCGATCTAGCATTAGTTTTCCCTCACTTCTGCCATTGTTGAACTTAAATGTAGGAAATGATCTACACAAGAGCGATCATTTTTCTCTCGTCATCTCCCAGACTGGAGGTAGTAGTGTAAGACAACGCTTACCTACTTACGTGTACAATCGGGCAGATTGGACATTAATTACACAATTGTCAGTATTGATCACACACAAAATGGTTTCAATCGAAGATATTGATATTGCCGTTTGTAAGGTCACCGAAACAATTAAGAATGCAGCTGACACATCAATACCTAAGATTTTCCTTATACCACACAGGCGTTGCAAATTTGGAATGTTTGAATTGAAGAAAGCCTTACAGCAGGACAATAAAACCAGTCCAGGACCTGACGGAATAAATTATCTTATGCTTCAACATTTAGTCCAGATTCCCTGCTGAATTTACTTTACCTGCTCAATAGGATCTTGACTAATAATGAATTTCCACCTCTATGGCAAGAAGCAATTGTGATTCCTATTCTAAAGGCTGGTAAGGATACTTAAGAGCCTTTGCATTATCGACTAGCGTAACATTCTTCAACGTAACGTAACTTCTAACGAGCTGCTTATGTAAAACACTCGAACGTATGGTCAATTCCCTTCTCGTATACGTCTTAGAAAATAAAAATTATATTCATGTCAGTCAGATTGGCTTTCATAAAGGAATATCCACTTTTGATAATATGACACACTTGGAAACCCAAATCCGCAACGCTTATGTGCGGAGAAATCATTTGGTTTCCATTTTCTTTGACATAGAGAAGGCATATGACCTACATAGCAATATGAAATTCTCCGTTCATTGTACAATTTTGGTTTTGGGGTATCTTCCGATATTCCTGCAAAAGTATTTACCCTCCTGTGTTTTTAAAATACGTATTGGAAACTATGCATCCAATATTTTTACACAATCTGAGAGTGTTCCCCAGGGCTCAATTTTAAATGTCACACTTTTTAGTCTCTTCATTAGTAGCATTCTTCATCAGCTTTCATCCTCAGTACATAGTACTTTGTTTGTTGACGACCTGCAAATATCATGTGAGGAGTCTAATATACGATTAATTGAGAGACAACTGCAAACAGCAGTTAGCAAACTTGCTACATGGTGTGCAGAGAATAACCATACCTTATCACCAATCAAGCGTAAATGTGTCCACTTCTGTAGAAAGACTATCCTGTATAATGATCCAATGAGTAACATCAACAGCACTCCAATACAAGTAGTCAATGAAATAAAATTCCTGGGTGTCATCTGTTACCGGAAATTAATCTTTCTTCCACATGTTTTATAGTTGCGGAAGAAGTGTGAGCGATCGCTTAATATCCTCAAGATGTTATCAAATACATCTTGCGGTGCAGATCGCACATCACTCCTTCGAGTATATACGTTATTGATTTTATCCCGCATTGAATACGGATGTGTTGTTTATGGATAAGCTAGATCTTCCGTTTTACGAAGCTGGACACAGTTAATCTCTCTGCTTTAAGGATATGTTCGGGCGCATTCCGCACATCCCCCGTCCAGAGTCTATATGCTGTTTCCCAACAACTGCCTTTAGACCTGAAACGAATGCAGTAGTCTTTCAATTATTACACTAAGATCATGACAACTCTTCATCATCCTTTGCATTTCATGATTCCTAACACCTTCTTTAAGAGACTATATGATGCTTGTCCAATGAGCATCCCACCTATTCTCACACGAGTCCAATTACATCTATGGCTCACAGATCTATGTGACATTCGGATTGAGTCCATTGACCAATTTGCTCATCTACCTTGGTATGACACAACCGATACATTTATTAATACCTTTGCTCAGTATAGACAGAAGAAGGAAGTTAAATCATTATTGTACTATAGTACTTTTTTAAAAAAATCTTTCTCTAAATCTACCGCTTTTAATGATTAGCATGTTTAAGCAGTTATAATTCTGAGAAGGGAAAAATATTTAATGTAGGACTAATATGAATATGTAAAAATATGTGATATTGACAAGTTCTACATTAAATATTCAATTATTAAAATACTATTGTAAACAATAGCGTTAAAATTTTCCTGTTTTTATATTTTTGCCATTATTCTCCTTTTGAAAAACAAATTTTCATACGTGGGACGCATTAATTTTAATATTTGTGCAAAACAATTTAAGAAATATTGAAATGCATATAATAACAACACGGTTTCTTGTATGGAGTGATATTATTTACATAATTAGAAGCAGAAATCTTTCAGTACCAGGAATTAAATATGTAAAATTTGCATTCAACATTTTTCACCAAAATTTTATCTGTTGTCAGTAGCTTACTATATCCAATGAAGTCTATTGTTATAGGTAATTATGTTAGTTTTTTATTTTTTTAAATTATTAAAAATATGCAACGTCAAAATTCTTCAATTTGTATGTAATAAAGCAACAGAACAATTTCTTTTAATGATTTGTAAAATTATTTGATGATTTTAAAAATATAATATTGATTTCGAAAAGTATCTGTAATGATTACCAATCAACAACTAAACAGCAAATTATCTAATTATTACAGCCACTTAAAATCATTATATTTTTTACTATCTGATAAATTACAGAAATTTTCTAATTTTTAATAAAAAGAAATGATTGAAATATATATATATATATATATATATATATATATGTTCCCGATAAACTCCGAAACTACTGGACGGATTTTGATAAAATTTTATAACCATTTATAATATAGTCCAACTTAAAAGATAGAATAGTTTTTATTTCTTAATTATTATTCTCAATATTTATTATACGACATTAATGTTTATTTATTGTTTAGTTCTGTAAGTTCCTAATAAATGGCGGTTTAGCATCTAAGTTGCACAGGTATTCGGCAGATGGCGACGTGTTTATTTTTCTAGATTATACATCTTCGAGAAAATTAACGTGCGCGCGCAATCGCGTGGTTAAATATAGAATTTACATATATTTTCATGATGTATAATCATACTATAACAGTTTTTCGTGAATCATTTTCATAATTATACTTTGTATTGTGTTATTATTGTACAGTATTCATTTTGAATATTTTTAATATTATAAATAGTAAAATAAAATTTTATTTATAATGTTTTTCTCTACTAATTTTCATACCACCTCGAAAATATGTAAGTATTTCTTGATAGCCTTTTATTATTTTTTATTTTTATTTTATAATTTGATAATTATTAATTTATTCAGCAGTACATTTTGTTCTAATTTATTTATTCAAATAATAAATTTTTTTATTTTTTTTATTTCAGTATAATGCCACGGAAAAATTTTTTAGTTTTAATATAATTTAAAATTGAAATAATAATAGTTCAATATCAATGTTATCTACCTCATTTATAACAATTTATTTTTAGATGTCTTTAATTTATAGAGTATATTTTGTAAGTAAGTCACTGATTACGAACTATAATTTAATATAAGATGAATAAAATGTAAATTCAGAAAGTATATGTTGATTTGTGCTTAATTTCAAAATTTCAATACTTTACCTATTATTTTTAAATTTTGGTGAAACGTTTTATTTTTAATCTCCTATGAATGAACCTATTCTAAATTTTTTTAGAAAATATTAATTTGATTGTACCAAGGAGTTAGTAAAAAATTGATTCAATGTATTATAATTACTCAGCCACTGCAACGCGTGGCTGGGTCAGCAATTCTATATATATAAAAATTTCGTGTGTCACGATGTATGTTCCCGATAAACTCCGAAACTATACTGAACCGATTTTGATAAAATTTTGTAACCATTTATAATATGGTCCAACTTAAAAGATAGAATAGTTTTTATCTCTTAATTATTGATCTCAATATTTGTTATATGATATTAGTGTTTATTTATCAATTCGTTCTGTAAATTCCATATAGTTGGCGATTTAGCATCTAAGTAGTATAGGTATTCGGCAGATGTCGACGTGTTTATTTTTCTAGATTATATTATCTTCCAGAGAAAATTACCGTGCGCGCGCAAGCGTGTGGTTAAATATAGAATTTACATATATTTTCATGATGTATAATCATACTGTAAAAAAATTTTCGTGAATCATTTTTATAATTATACTTTGTATTGTGTTATTATTGTGCAGTGTTCAATTTGAATATTTTTAATATTATAAATAGTAAAATTTTATTTATTGCTGTTTTTCTCTACTAATTTTCATACCACCTGGAAAACATGTAAGTATTTCTTGATAGCCTTTTTATTTTTATTTTATCATTTGATAATTGGCTCTGGAATCGTGCTATTTTGGCAGCAAGAAACGTTGATGTGAACGAAATTAACTTCCATATACAACAGATGTTGCCCGGTGATTTGATGTCTTTTAAATCAATCGACACAGTTATTGATGCAAACGAAGCCGTAAACTTTCCAACTGAATTTTTAAATTCTCTGGATATGCCAGGAATGCCATCACACAATCTTCAACTGAAAATTGGTTCATCAATTATTCTTCTACGTAAGTAAAACCCACCTCAATTATGTAACGGTACACGCTTAGTCATAAAAAAATGACCGAAAATATTCTCGAAGCAACAATTTTGACGGGAAATTTTAAAGGAGATATCGTCCTGTTGCCACGTATTCCACTGATAGCGTCAGAATCTCCCATAGAAGAAGTGGATCTAGTATATATATATATATATATATATATATATATATATATATATATATATATATATATATATATATATATATATATATATATATATATATATATATATATATATATATATATATATATATATATATATATATATATATATATATATATATATATATATATATATTTATATATATATATATATATATATATATATATATATATATATATATATATATATATATATATATATATATTAAAATGATATTTTAAGAATATGATATTCATTGTGATAGCTGTCTTATATTTTTTTGTTTATTTAAGATTTTAAATACAAAAACTACTTAGAAATAAATTAAATTTCCTGATAATAATTTAAAAAATAATTAAATAAAATTCATATTTAGTGTTCTAAAAAAATTATAATAGATGGACTTGAAGAAAATATTGAGCAGCACATTCACAAATCAAACTAACAGCACAGGTTGGTTTGTTCAACTGACAGTGATTGATGGACATACCATATATATATATATATATACCATACATATATACCATACATACATACATACATATATATATATATATATATATGTATGTATGTATACAAATCTGCTAACTGCATTAATATTTTGTTGATTAAGCAAGTTTAAAATATATGTAACTTAATAATAATAATAATAATAATAATAATAATAATAATAATATATATATATATATATATATATATATATATATATATATATATATATATATATATATATATATATATATATATATATATATATATATATATATATATATAATATTTATAATATTTATATATCTGCAAACTGCTTTAATTTTGCTGATTATATATATAACAAAATTAGTCATGTTTTTAATAAGATGGTGATATGTATATGAATGGACGATATATATCTACATATTCTTTCAAAATTAATACAATTATTGCATTATTAACCAACTAATAATATCCAATGATATGACGTACAGACCAGAATAAAGTTATGCCTGTTCAATTTTCTGACATTGTATCTTTCATAAAGTTATCGATATTTTAATATGGGCTTTATTAATTAGTAGATGATATTACTTTCGTAATCACTTTCAAAATTAACATTAGTAATAATTTAATTTAGCGATGGTTTTTAGTTTCATAGAGGGAAATTTAGGGGAATTATAATTTTTTCCCGAATATTTACTTTTAAAAATAATATTCTGTGAATATTTGTTTTCAAACAGTGTTTTCTTTTTTTATACTTTAAATTTATTTGAAATATACTTTTACTATGTGTGTAATTTCAGTAAGGTATTTACAAAAATAACTTGTCAATATTTTTTGCAAGATTTGTGAGTGAAGGTATTTATTAGTTTTGTGTCTAAAGTTGTCAAATATAAAAATAATAGTTATTTTTATATACGTCTTAACTTAGTCGTATTTCATGTTATTGTCATGGCAAACATGTCAAAATTATTCAAATAATTTGGAAATCAGAATTTGCAGTCAATAATGATAAAGAAATAATTGCAGTCAATTATGGAAAATAAATCATTCATTGATATGATATTGGATAGATTAATCCTTGAAATAGCAAATTACATACAAAAAAAGTAAAATGATTTAATTAATTATTAGCATATATAACTGAAAGCTTTCCTCTATGTATAGCAGGAATTTTTTGTGAAGTATTTAAATTTCCATAAGTAAAGGATACATTTAATAATTTAAAGTTAAAAAAAAATTGTTTAATTCATGTATTTAAAATTCCTCTTGTTTAAAATTTTTCAAATTTTCTTATTCCTATCTAGGAATAGAAATTAAGAACATCATTCATAATTATTTTTTCTTAAATATTGGGAAAGTGTTAAATGTTTTTATTATTTATAAGTGTAAAATAATATTATCTTTCAATAAATATAAAATCTTCACATCATTTACTGATTAAAACTTTGGAAAAATTGCTCAACGCGAAAAGCATACTATGTTCAACCTTAGAAATTATGAAAAATTTGAAATTGCTGAACTTAGTAAAAATGTTTGGTATGATAACATTTCCATCATAAATGTCAAAAGAGGTGAAATTTTATGTATAAATCCTACAATATATATATATATATATATATATATATATATATATATATATATATATATATATATATATATATATATATATATATATATATATATATTGTAGGAATAAAATGAAAAATGTTAATAATGTTAAATAATGTTAAAAATGTTAATAAAAATGTTCCATCATTAATATTCCTTGGAGCAATCTAGTTGTATATTTAGGCGTAACTCTTGATAAAAAAATCAGGGTGGAAAATCAATATAACAAATGTTAAAAGAAAAATTAAAACAGCCAAGTCTCGACCACCATTTAAAATAAACTATTAATGTAAAAATCGTAAGTATGACCAGTTATTACACAGGTATCTCCAATTTCGGGGGTGGCTGTGACTCCACAATCTACTTCTTGGAAGTTCAACTAAAGTTTTAATGCCAATCACAAATACAGAATGTTGCATTAGAAATGTTTTAATTAGTAAGAATTTAAAAATTCTATACTTAACAAACTTAATTAAACATTTATCTCTTAGGTTTTAATATAATATTTATAATTCATAAAATATTAAAATTTAAAAAATTTATTACTCTAATCCAAATGATCTTTAAAAATTTAACCATTCTAGAGAGCAGTATTAAGAATAAAATACTTCACAGCGAATTCGTAACAAACGCAAACAAAACATCAAAACTAAACAAATGTTATTTAGAGTAATATTTTAAAATAACCCTAGATGTCACACCACCACACTAAGCTATTTTATACAACATTCTTCACAAAAAATGTTATGGCCAATGGATCTCACCACGCAAAATTGCAAATAAAATATAATATCTGATTACTATGGTATTTTTTCATCTCAAGGGACAAAATTCATTGCTTTTTGTTTAGTGGGGCTCACCCCATTGGGTATGCCATTTTGCTTCCGAAAAGTTGATTGGTTTTTCGTAATTTCTAAACAGGGACCAAATAGGAGATACCAAACCACACCCAGAGGTATTATTTCACACGGAGAACCTACCGACCTTTGATGGTGTACAAGTTTTAATAGTCGGCAGCATATATGCATGCAAGCATTATATATACTATTATTACATTTATAGTTCGAACGTCTATCAATGCATTTTTAATATCTTAAGCCAATATTAGTGCTCTACCTTCGAGGACAGAGAAACGTCCTTATCTATCAAGATGCTGCTGCAAGAGCGCAGGTTGCATGTCGTGTTCTGACCTTCTTCGATATAAAAAGTTTTCAGTGGTTCATTTTTAGTCTATGTCTGCACGTTTTCGTAGGTGAGGACAATGTGAGTGGTTGAAGAGTATTAATTTATTTTTCTTTGTGACATCATTTAGCCCGTAGGGAAAGATTTGGCTCATACTCGCCCCAAAATAAGAACTTAACTGTTTAGAAAACAATTTATTTCTACAGAAAGGAAAAGTGGAATTGACAAAGAGTAGAAGTTTAATTTTGGAAAATTTTTTTAATTATTCTCGTAAATTCAAAAAAAAAAAAAAAAAAAAATGCTCAATATACAAATCTTATTTACAGAAAAATAAAAATTCAGCAATACTTATAAAGTAATATTTAATAATCTTGTTTGTAAAAGTTAATATTTTTTAAACTTGTTATATCAGAAATTAAAGGCAGCTTTTATCAAAAAAATTTATTTTCAAGATCATTGAGTTCAATACTTTTAAATCTTTTCAGCTACCATGCATTCTTTGAATGAGTTTTCTCTGTTACTCTAGTTATAAGCGTTATACTGTTATAAACTACTTATGATTAGGATAAATTAATAAATTCAGTATATATGCATTAATTAATTTCCAATAAAAATGTCATATTTACTGGAAAACTACGAAGTTGTCAGTAATCATTAATAGTTGTCATGCGCTATAATTACTGAAATTTATGCAACTTGTTCAAAATAATTATTAATTAATTCTCTAAAATACATATAATTTTGAATTATTGCTCAGAATATTCATTATGTATTATAAAATAATAGATCATTAATTATCACATTATTTATGTTATGAGTTTAACATGTCTAATATAAGTTATTTGACAGTCAAAAAATCAATAGGCATAGAAGTTGATTGTGCTAAGTTCGGGAATCTAATCGTTATGCAAGTATCCTAGAACTCTCTCTTGATCTCAAAAATGTATTCGTAATATCTCTTAAAGTTTCTAAAACTAATCATTTTGTATTTATTCATATATGCTAAAAAAAACAAAAAAAAACAGGGTTCTTACAAAAAAATAACCATTAAATATTCATTAATATCAAAATAAAATGTATTTTTCTTAAATAGCTGTATAATTATGTTTTAATCAAAAAAATTTTAAGAATGTGACTCGAAAGACTGAAGAACTAATGCTTAAGTATCAGTTCTCTTTAAATCAGTCCTTAAGTTAAAGTAAAATCCTAAGAAATTATAAAAACAATAATTTAATTTATAGAGAAATTCCATGTTGTACATTCATTTTCAGATAAATTCTTTCAATTTATTTTCCAAGAACAATTTTAAAAAACGTATTTTTCGTAGATTGTTTTTGAATATGCAGTAAAATTATAATGTTAAAAAAAGAAATTATTTTTTCTTAACAAATAGAACTGCAAATTATATAAGTTTATATTTTCTGTATTTTCATATTTATGGCAATAAGTTGTTTTAATATTTTTTTGTAATTAATATAAATTGCCCAACATATTTTATAATTTTCTTAAAAAATCTTTATTATAAACTATTATAATTTTATCTCTATTAACATATTAGAATTTTAATTTATTTATTAGCTCAATTTACGAAACTTTCTTATAAAAATAAGATTTTTAATGAAATTCTTTCTAAATAGAAAATTTTATTCTTTTTTTCACAGTATTGTATAAGACTAAAAATTCTTGCTTAGTTAAAAAAAAAATCTACGTTTTTATCCAAAGTTTTTGAAAAAATTATTTTGATACAATTAGCATAATAAATTCAATTTTGATACGTATAAATATGTTATTATCACAAAAATCTTAAAAAAACTCAAGAAAAAATTATTTATTTAATGTACATTTATTTAAAATGATATTCCATTATTTCGATAATGTTTTTGTACATCATACATCTTAATAATATAAGATAATTTTGTATATCATACATCTTAATCATAATTTGTATGTTAATCTTAAAAGCATATTTTAATAAATTATATGGCATGGAATATCACACCTTTATATATTATTTAGTAACTCTTATGTAAGTCTAATGTTTTTTAAATATAGAAAGTGAGCAGTTTTATTCTCTTTATTAATAAAACTGAAAATATTTCTCAAACAATTCTGTAATTAATATCCAGTTAGTCAAAAAAGGAAAATGTCTAGGAAACTTTCATAAAAACAGGAATCGTCTTTTCATTTTTAAATTTATATATTTTTTTTAATTTTTCATTTTGCAGTCCTATTTTAGAGTGTCATTTAATTTGTAATATTGTACCTTTTCATTTAGAATAAGTGGATCTGGAAGTAGATACTCTTATCCTGGAACATGAAACTTTTCAAGAGTCTGTCATATTAAATTTAATATTTAAGCATTTTCATAAAATAATGATATTTTATAATGCTGTTTTTAGAAATTGTTCAAATTTTATTGTTTGATTTTAAAATAGTTGGTACATATACATATTTGTGTAAAATGTTAAAGTATTATACCTAAAAGTATATGTAAATTATGTATTTTTCTTACTTTTGTTTCACATGTAAACTCAATTTATCACTGTTTACCATGAAAAGTAAACAATTACTCCAGCTGTAGAACGGGTGTGGCTATACAGAAGAATGTTGACTCTTTCAATACATCAATGCCCATTCAGTAGAAGCGATTTAGACAAATGTATCACTGACTTGAGCAAAAGCGTAGAAAATCTTTTTACCCAGATTGTATGTACAATGACGTATAGCACATTGTCCAGTTTGACTGGTCAGCATTTGTATTTCCCACCACGAGCGTTAGAGTTTCATCAGAAGTATCTTGGCCATTTTGAGAAAGTAACTTGCCCAACCAAGCTCCGGAGAACATAATTTTTTTAATTCGTGTACTTTAAAGAGCTTTTGAATCTGCAACATTGAGAATTATGGGAGAAATTTTATCCAGCTTCAGAAGAGAACAACACAGTGAAAAGTAAGTGAATATTTAATTTTTTTTTCTTTCAAAAGGATACTTCAAATAAATAGTGCTTGTAAAAATCAACACAATGTTTCATAGAAATTACATTCTAATATATGAAAAATATCCCCAGCTATATCGATGCTTAGTTTTATTTACTTGATAGTAAATTTAATATTTATAATTTATTTTATCTAACTGTATGAAATACATGATATGAATTCAACAACTATTTCTATTAGAAATTATAAATTTGGTTATACCTTAATGTATTTTTTTATTCGTTTACTGATTGAATAATACGAGGGTTTCTCTGAAATTTTTGAGATACGCGCTGACGAGAATTTACAAAATAAAAATAATGGTTTAATTTTAAAGTACAAAGTATTTAAACACAGAAGACGATTTTTTACTGACTTACTTCAACTTGTTTAGCGTGGAATAAATTTTAAACAGAAGAGAAAATGGAGTTGACACGAGAACATTGTCGCGCTATGATTTTCTACGATTTCAAAGCAGGATTAAATCAAGAAGAATGCGTTCAACGGTTGAAATAAGCATTTGGTAATGAATCTCCAGCTCGTGCTACTGTATTCAGATCAAAGCCATCAAGTTGGAAGGACAGAACACAGTAACAGCAAACTGGTATACCACTAAATGTCTTCTAGAAATTCTACAAGAACTGAATGTTAGGGGACTAATGCTTCACCTTGACAATGCATCTTCACATACAGCCGGATTAACAGTTGAGTTTCTTAAGCAAAATCAAATTAAAGTGATCGAACATCCGCCGTATTCACCTGATCTAGCTATGTGCGACTTTTGGTTATTCTTTAATCTAAAAAAGAACATACGTGGACGTCGTTTTCATTCAGAAGAAGAGATTGATGTGGCTATAAATGCATTTTTTCATCTATTCGAAGAAATGAATGGCTTGAGGCATTTAATCTGTGGAAAATTCGTCTACAAAAGTGCATTGATGCTGGAGGAGATTACTTTGAACACAACTAAAATTTTGTAAGTATAACTTTAAAAACCTAATTGTATCTCAAAAATTTCAGAGTGAACCTCGTATTATTAATAAATTAATTTAGTGTAATACTTTTTACAATATTTTAAAACGTTGTTGGTTGGTGATGGATGTTTATATTTTAATTTGCAAAGCTTTTTTAAGAAATATCTTTATTAGTTGCTGAAATGTTTTCATCAATTACTCCTTATTGGTTCTTAAAAAATAATATCAATTAATTAAATGCAAATATTTCGGGATGTTCAATAAATCTTAGTTAAATTATCGTTAATTAAAACAGCACATGATTGAATGATTCTTAAAAACATATTTTGCTCTGTTATTTAAAATTCTCTTTATGACTTATCTGTGGTTCTAAAAATATGATTGTTTTCTGATGTTTATTTATATAATTTATTTGAGGTCTTAACATTGAAATTCTATTTAATTTTCTAACGAATATAAATTTAGTCTAAGCAGAAGTGAAATGATAAATACTTAATGAGATTATATTACAAAAGGTACCATTTATTCGATAGTTTTATTTAGCAACTGTGAAATTGCTGCATTGCTTCTCATTTGAAAGGATGTTAAAAGTTTTTTCTTTCATTTCGTGTCGCAGTATATATCAACATTGTTGTCATTGCTTAAAGTGTTAAGCATTAACAGCATTTAATGATTATTTTCCCAAATATTTGTCACTAAAGCATTGTTCCACTTGCAAAAATATTTAAAATAGTGTAACGTATTATCTTAAAAATAGGTGGAAAGCAAGAAACATTCCCATGAAACTTACTAAATTTGTGAATTTTCACACAATCTTCTGTTTTTATTGTTGAATTTAAAGAAAACTTTTTTTGAAATTTAATTCTAACCCAAAATATCAAGAATCTATGTTGTGTAACCAAAATTGATATATTTATATATTTATATAATATCTATTTTGTGATATATATATATATATATATATATATATATATATATATATATATATATATATATATATATATATATATATATATATATATATATATATATATATATATATAAACACGGGCAATTCCATAATAAAAATTATTTTAAGATGCATTATTTTTAGTAATTTCTTTATGTCGTTTAAAAAAGTTTTTGGATATAATTTTAAATTGGGATTATAATTTTATATTTTTAACTAAGCATATTCAGTTAGTGTAATAATTTAAATCAAATCTTTCATTCAAAATCAAAATCATTCTTTTAAAATAGATGATAAATTTTAAAATTAGTCCTTATTTATCAAATGATATTAAATCAGTCGTAATGTTTTTTTAACAGACAAATTACACGTTAGACAGCTCATATATTATAATCTACTTTAATGTATTTACATATATTTTTTGATTTTTTCGAAAAAATTATTCATAAAAGTAGGTGAGACATAGAATTATAGTTTATATGTTTCTTTAAAAGCAAATGTAGAACATACTTGTGAAAATGTATAATGAACTATGTCATTTACCCTATTTTGTGGTTTTAAAATTTTTCAATTATTTTTCTTTTCAAGTCTATGGTATAAGAAAAATTGTAAGAAAACCTAATAATAATCAATTTTTTAAATACCACGTTTCTAATGTTTATTATTTCCAATGGTTTTCTTTTTCAATATTGTTTTTTCCTATGTGTTTTTCTTTTTTTAAATAAAAGATTTGAAATAGTCCTTCAGATATAACAGTAAATATTCTTAATGCGTTACCATGTAAAGTCAAAAATTTCGTTGCTATTCTACCAAAATAAACGAAACAATATCTGTTAACAGGTTCTATCAGACCATGTTACAATTACATGTTCAATTTGGAAAATAGACATTCCAAGAAAAGCTTTTTAGCAAAAATATTACTCTTTATTTTTGTAGTTTCTGTTTGCTTTTTGTAGTGTATTTATAAAAATTTTAAAGTAAAAACTGAGAATTAAGAAAAAATTGAGTTTATACTAGAAAACTTTTCTTTCTACTTTTTCCTTATAGTTTTTTTGCCATTTTTCCGATTACAAAATTCAAGTAAATGACCTTAAATTAAATTACATAACCTTACTTCATTATCAAATCCCTGTATTCCTGCAGGAATAAAAATACTCATGTAGAAAATATGTAGAAATTTTTCACTGTACGCTTGTAAGTATTTAACATGAAGTTGAATGAAGTTTTTTATTGATATCTCATCAAATATAAACCTTCAAATCTAATTTAATATTGCAGCAAATATTTTTAATAAAATAATAATTAAATTCTGATAGAGTGAATTTAGTATTCATAAACTAACCTTATACATCTAAAAATTAATATTAAAATAAATCTAACATGAGGAATATTAAATCCAAAACTTTTTCTTCTTTTTTGACAAGACTCGCTTAGTTTGAAGCTTGGAAAATTCGTAAACATGGAAAAATCATCTACTTCAAATAAATGTTATTTGCACATTAATAGATTTGATTAAAGAAATTAATATAAAATAAATTAATTCTGAACTTATGAGTTGCTTGAAATAAACTATTTTATACTCTGTGACATGTGCATTCTTTAGCGTGCCATAAATTAAACATAAAAGAGAAAGTATTTTTTAAAATTAAGATGCTTGAAATAATATTTAAATTATTAATGAAAAGTTACTATTTTTACTGCAAAGGGGAAAAAACTCACTTTACACAGAAACTCATGAAGCCATTATAATACTTATTTCTTACTCAATGCCAGTTATGGAATGAGCAATAAAGTCTAAATTTGTGCTTATTTAATTTTGTATTGTTTTTTAAATATCCACTACTCACTAAATAAAAAAATGATCAATTTTTATAAAAATCCCATAATTAACTAATAAATATAACTTTTTTTCCATATTTTACTAATATATTAATTCAGTGGTGCGCATTAAAAAGACCACGGTCGACAGATAGGCTGATCGCGACTTTAATTTTTAGGATCTGCATACCTAAAACGATAGTTGTTTAATCCGCGATCGTAAGTGAAGTGTATCGCGATACAAATAAATATTAAAAGTTAGTTCGGGGACCAGTAATGTCCTTGTATTTGAACAATCGACTGTGGTAACTACTTTAGTCCATATAATATTCTTGGAACACAATTTATAATTATTGAAAAAATCTATTAAATTATAATTTTCCCTCCTCTGCTTTATAATTAAATGGATAACTTTACAAAAGACATTCATTTACATTTTTTTTAGTTAAACGAAAGAATTAAATGCAATAGAGTGATTGCATAAAATGGAAGAATAGATGTCGTCAAAAAATTGTTCAATATGTTTTAGTGTTCCAATCAGTGGCGATAGGAAAAAGTAATATTTACAAATTATATTTCACTACAATGAATTTATTTCTGCAAAATTATTCTTTAAAATGGAGAGGATAAGCAAAATGCCGTTTATATATTTCATCACATTTTGTAAAGAAGTGTTATATATCAAAATTAGTTTATCTTTAATTAGATTTTGACACTTAAATTTATGAGAAAAGCATTTGATAAGATGGGAATAAAATTGATCTAAAAGATAATATTAATTGATAGGTAATAGTGCCATTTTTATGTTTGAAAACTATATATGAAGTGTGAGGTATTCTGTCAACTATCGAATATAATTTTTCAAAAGCAATATGATTTTATATATAGTATTAATGCTTTTAATAAATAATTGTTTTTGCTACATCTTGCAGTACCAAAGTTTCTTAAGACATACTTATATCACATGACAAGGGTTAAATTAAATTTTCCTACTTTATATGTTTGATAAAGAATAAAAGCTTTCCTAGTCTAATCTTGTTTGAATATAACTTTAAGAAATCATAGCGAAATACTTATTATCGTAATTAAAATGTACGCTTTTAACACAAATTATTGTACATTAAAAACTGAAAAAGGAATGAATTTCTTAATTTTTTGTGAACTGAATATTGATACCTTGCTTTTCTTTATATTCTCAACAATTTAACCTTCTTCTCAGATGTTTAGTGGACAAGTTTGATTCCGGTATTGAGTCATGTGTGACTCCAGATGCACAAATAGAGACAAGAGGTAAGGAGTTTGATTCTATCATTATAATTAATTATAATTAACATTACTTTTGAATGTATATGAAATAAATTGTTCAATCTAGGAGACTTAAGGCTTGATTTTATTCCACGATTTCTTATATATGTAGAATGGGGTAATCAGGTTTTATCCCCACTTTTAGATAGAATTTCTAATATAGGTAAATTATTTTAATGTTTTTTGTTAAACCTGATATGATATCTTGCTGCTTTGGGTTTTGGATAAACCCTCTATTACTTTTTAATCCTTTTTTTGACGTTTCCATTGTGAAAATAAAAGTTTTATGATTTAAATTTTCTGGAACTTATGAATTTAAATTACTTTCTCCGGTTACTCTATTCATTTTCAATGGATCTTATATCATGTTAGGGTTGAGGGAAAGGAAAGGATGACCACCTTGTCATGACTGCTGCTGAAGCGGGAGTGCACCCCTGTGGGAGTTTCACATATAGCGAAATCTGCTCCCTTACGAAGATGGAATTAAGCCGAAGGGAAGTTTCTTCAAAATCACCTGTGGTAATTTGGAAGAAGCTGAGGGTTGGGGTCTTTTCGGCTTTCAAACATTTTCTCGCATTTCATGAGTGGCATGTCAGATGTCTAACTTTCCAGCAGGCACAGATCATCCCTAAGTGTCATTGATCCGGGGCAGAAAGGGTGAACCCTGCTCATATTTTAGTTTGCTTGGATTTTAAAAGGGATGTGGTCTTTCAGAATCCTCTATTGTTTTTGTACTTTTTTTGTACATTTTTGAATTAATGAAGA
Source organism: Latrodectus hesperus (assembly GCA_037975125.1). Classification (NCBI taxonomy): domain Eukaryota; kingdom Metazoa; phylum Arthropoda; class Arachnida; order Araneae; family Theridiidae; genus Latrodectus; species Latrodectus hesperus. Next base: position 58,970 of record JAJQOW010000789.1, on the reverse strand, counting down.
TTGTCTTGGAAAGCTATAAACATTCTGGGAATAGTAGCAACAAGAAATTTAAAATAATTTATAGGATGCAAAATATTTAACCAATATACATTATCTTAAGATTTAAAATTGTTTTAAGTGATAGTACTAAACTAATTATAATTAAAAACAATATAATGCAATTAATGGGAAATGTAAAAAATAAATTTATATTTGTGCATGATATTCTTTTTTTTTTTTTTTTTTGAATACATATAATTTATTAGAGTTTTCTTTTTTTTAAATCCCTTTTTAAGGATATATGAATGAATAACTTGGAAGTTAATGAAATGAAACTTAATTTAGTAGTAGCTGTTGCTTTATTTTTAAAAGCAAATATTTTCCTTAACTTTGGATGGTAACTATAACAAAAATACTTAAGATATATGTTAAGAACGGGGAAAATACACATTAACACAGACTTTACTTATTATGAATGGAAATTCTTTAATATTGTCACTGAATTAAAATAAACAAAATACAATTTTGAGTATCTTTGTTTTAAACTTTATTTTTTTTACATGTGCTGCCAATGAAAATGTTGTATCTTTGAAAAATGTTTTACTTCTTTTAAATACTTTCTGCATGTTCAGCTTCAGTATGCTGAATCTAAACTTACTTATTCAACAAAAATTAATATTTTGCTTATTAGATTAATAAGCATTTGTACATGAAAAGCTTAACAATATGACAAATCTTTCTTGGCATCATTATATTATTTCATCATTAATTTATCATGAATTCATATTTCCATCAAATTATTTAAAATTGCTGTCTTAAATTTTTATGAAAGCTAACTTAACGAAATTCAAAATTTCAATGCCTTTTCCAGATGTGGCCACGGAAGAGAAAGAATCAATTAGTGAGCAACACAGCGTGACACATTCGGACATTATGATTTCACAAAATGTCATACGAAGGAAAAGACAGCAAATGCAGGAACAGAGGGAAGAAGAAGAGATTACTGCGTTCTGGATGAGAAGGCAATACGAAGAAGCACAAGCTATGCCCTCGAGATTAGGTTGCGATGAAAGTGAATCTGAAAGCGAAGATGAGCATATAAGCTACAAGTTTCCCATACCCAAAAGCGCCCCTATCCCCATACCAAAGAGACCCAAATTGTCTCTGTATCCCGGAAATTATTGAAATGACTATTTTTGAAATGGCTACTTTACAACAATGGCTATATTGGAATGACTATTTAACAACGCCATGTATTAAAATGTGTATATGTATAGTAATGTGTGCAATATTAAAGCAATTTAACTTGAACATGTTTTTTTACTGCGAACATTTTCTGATGTTGTTGTTATTACTCACGACATTTGGAGAAATCAAGCTTGCTAGCCGACGGTTATGCGAAATTAATTCAGAAGCGTGGGTCTTTTGTTTTAATAAGAATATCACAAAAGCGAAAGCGCGTCTTTGCTCTAAGATTCCTCCGATAGGTGGCACCATCAATAATTCACTCTCTCAATTTGGACTTTGATCTGGAGGGATAAAAAATTCTCTCCAAACTACATTACACCCATGGTAACTACTCAACGACTGACCACAGGACTTTAAATTTTATGTAACGAGTAACGAGCACATTTATTTTCTGATGTAGTACATTTTGTCATATTTTTGGTTTTCACCATCAGCACTATTGTCCAGATGACACGTCGCAGAAACGGAGAGACTCAAAAACTTCCGCTTTTTCTCATTACAATGCCAAAAACTAATAGAGCAAAGGAAATATATCACCTACAATACATAGGCAGAGTGAAAGTTCGCATAGAAGAATATAAAAACAGAGGAGGCCCTACGCAATGCCATAGGTGCCAAAACTTACATAATTCTCAAAGACTCTACAAACATGAACCACGTTGCGTTAAATGCGGAGAAAATCATTTAACACATTTATGTACAAAAAGTAAAGACCTTCCTGCTAAATGTGCGAACTGTCTAGGGGACCACCCTGCGAACTTTAGAGGATGCAGGTCCTTCATTGAAGCAACAAAAACTAAAAACAAAGATAACACCACTATACGCATCACTAAAGGAGTAATAGTAGAGAATTAAACATATGCACAGGCTACCAGCAATAATACAATACAAGAGGCAAAGAGTTTACTTGACCAGCTACAACTCATTGTGAACTATATTCAAAAATCTGGAGTAATGCAAGCCGTTAACCAGCAACAACATATTAGCCAAAACCCACAACCTAATAATGAGTAATAACCCCATCTCTTTAGAACTACTACAAATTGGAAACTAAAATGCCAATAGCCTAGCAAACAAATTTGAAGAATTTAAAAATTTTATTATTAATAAAGACTTGGACATTTGCGCAGTCACAGAGACTCACTCCAACGGCAGTCGAAACTACAACATAAGCAACTACAAATTTTACGCAACAAATAGATTACACTATAGGGGAGGTGGGGTAATTCTTTATGTCAAAAGAGCTATTCCATCAACTCTATATAGCAGCAAGAATGATGAAGGCTACGAGGAAGTCTCAGTGATTACCGAACTCAATGCTGGCATGAAAATTAAATTTTCGGCAGTCTACAACACGCCACACAGAAAACTTACACAAAAGGATATTGAACACTTATTTTCTGGAAACTTCAAAACCATCTCTTTAGGAGACTACAACTGTAAAAACAGACACTGGGGCTGCAGAGCAACCAATAATAATGGCAAACAACTGATCGATATCATTAACAAAAACCAACTTAAAGTCTTCTCCCCCATGGAACCTACCTATTACCCAACTTTCCAATCACAAATCCCAGACATCTTGGACATTATCTTAACCAACACAAATTTTCACATTGCTTCTGATGTGTGCAATGACTTGAGCTCAGATCATCTCCCGACTATATCTACAATCAACATTAGCAAAAGTAATACTCCCACCACCACCAAAAGAACGAATTGGAACCTTTACCATAATATATTGCTCACAAGAAACTGGACAGCCCCCGTCATTAACAATACCATAGATATAGACATCTCAATTCAATCTCTCAACTTGGAATTATCCACAGCCTTTAAAGATGCCACTGAGGAGATTAAATATATCCATAACTACCACAAAATTCCTCAAGAAACCAGAGAATTAATTAAAACTAGAAATCGTATTCGAAAAAAGTACAGGAAGACGCTCAATCCTATATATAAAACGGCAATAAACAATCTTAATCGACTAATTAAAGAAAAATGCTCTACTCATAGGAACCAGCAATGGGAAGAAACGCTCAAATCCCTGAATACTGAAGATAATTCCGTTTGGAAATTTGCCAGAAACTTGAAACATAGGACTCAAACCTGTAAACCTCTGAAGGGTGAAAGGGGTTTAATATATACAGATCAAGAAAAAGCCGAGACCTTTGCGGACAGTATGGAAGACCAATTCAAATTGAACATCACTGAAACTGATCAAAATTTTGAAAATATTATTAATAATACTTACAAGGAAATAAACCGAACAAACATAGAGGACCCGGGACTCGAACCCACAACCCCTGAAGAACTTTATGCAATAATTAAACACCTCAATATCAAAAAATCGCCTGGTAAAGACTGCATTACCAATAAAATGATTAAATCTTTTCCGAACAATATCATCAAACAGCTTTCCCTCATTTTCAACTCCTGTCTTCATCTCAGCTACTTCCCACACACCTGGAAAGAAGCTATCATAATCATGATCCCTAAACCACACAAAGATCTTACTATTCCAAACAACTATCGGCCCATCAGTCTCCTCTCTTCACTGGGAAAACTTTTAGAAAGAATTATTTACAATCGCCTTTTAAACTACATGAACAAGCTTCCTAATGAGCAATATGGTTTCCGTAGGGAACTTAGTACAACCAAGCAACTCCTTAGGATTATAGAATTTATCAGCAGAGGACTAAAGAACAAAGAAAATTCTGCTTTTGTGATGCTTGACGTTGCAAAAGCATTTGATAGACTATGGCATGAAGGTCTAATTTACAAGATCAAAAACTTAAACTTCAATGCACATATGATACTCCTCATAAAAAACTACTTACTTAACAGATCGTTTTTCATTAGAAATAATAAATGTCTATCATCTCAGAGAAACATCAAGGCCGGAGTTCCTCAGGGCAGCATACTAGGACCAATTCTCTACCTGTTTTATACTGTTGATTTCCCTGTTAATAGATTGGACCACAATAGCATCACTGCATATTACGCCGACGACACTGGCATAATAGTTAAATCCAAATCAATTGAGCTAGCTATCCGTAAACTTCAAAAGAAATTAAATACAGTTGAAGAGTGGTGCTCCACTTGGAAAGTCCAAATAAACACTAGCAAATCCAACCTTCTCATCATTAAAAGACCATGCACTAGAAGCAATAGAACATCTGACCTGTTAATGTACAATGATAAAATCCCCATAGTCAACAATGCAAACTATCTGGGTCTCACCATCAACCAACACCTTAAATGGAAGCCTCATGTCACAAACATCATCAATAAAGCCAAAGGAATGCTATTCAAACTTAGACCCATCATGGGCTATTACAGCAAAACAAACGCAAAAATGAAAAAACTACTATATACAACAATGATACTTCCCATCCTCACCTATGCCTCTCCTGCCTGGTGCGCAATTGATAAATCAACAATGCTACTACTTAACAGATTTCAAAATAAAACTCTGCGGAATATTCTTGGAGCCCCTAGATACCTCAAGAACTCAGCTATTAGAAGAGATTTAAAACTAGACACTTTTGAACAATACTTTGCAAAAAGAAATATCAATTTTTTCAACAAAGCTGAGAATTGCTCAGCAGCTAATTTTAATGATTTATTCAACTGTATTAACTCATACGATGAAATTAAATTGAGACCCATTGCTGCGCACTACCTTAGTGACGCCACAATGTCTAGCCTGTCTACAGTAATTCCATAATATTTTGTACATTTTGTATATTTCTTATCTATCTAGATTTTATTTTTTCTCTGTACATATTTATTGCATTTTACATTTTCATCCTAGTGTTTACTTATATATTCAGAATTTATTCTTTTCTAATTTCAATTATATTGGCTTAGTTATTCTGCTTTTATTTAGTTCTTCACTTGTATCTATTAAACAAGACTGAGATTTTCTCATTTTGCCCCTGTAAAGTTGTTTTTATTTACAAATAATTTTCAGAATTCGCACTCTCTTTTCGACTGCCGGCTCAACGCTGCCGACCAATCAGAGACGTCCGCTGTCCCCGGACTCCTTCTTCCTCTCCTTCTACTTCTCATGACTCCTCCCACTAGCCACCTTTTCCCTATTCCATGACGTCTTATTTCCGATGGAAGAGTAAAAGCAGCCTCGCTGCTGAAAGCTCTAGAAAATTTATCTGATTCTTGATAATAATTTTAAAGTCGAACAATTTATCTCTAAATTGTTTATCTTTTAAGGATCTGAAAAGTATGGATATAGTCATCAATAGGTCTTTGATTCTTATTTTGGTAACGAATATTCATATTATTTTGTAAGATCCGATTAATTCCTCAGACTACGGGGCAACTATGGACATTTTATGCACACATGTTTTAATTTTATAAAAGTATCACATTTTTTTCTTACAATTTTACATTTATTTTAACTTAATGGTTTCATAAAAGTGTTTCAATATGCCAATCATTTGTTTATACTCTAAAATTTTAAGAAAACTTTAAAAGTTATAACTTGATCAGTTTCAAACACAGAACGAAAAAAAAATTATTTTTAATATTAAAATGTGTATATGTAAGAAGTATTAAATTATCGGGAAAAAATCTTGAAAAAGATTAAAATTGATGGATTGAAAGATTGTACTTACTTTTCCTGCCAATTTATTTTTTATTTTTATTTTATTATTATTATTTTTTGTGTTTTTCCTTTTATTCTCGTCAGCTATTTCTGTGATTGTATTGTGAAAAACATTTATAAATTGCGTATTGAGTAAAATTATGCTTCTTGGAAGTATACATTTGACAGAATTAAAATTAGTTCTGTAATTCTTTCGACCGTATTTCTTTATTCTCTCCTTAAACTTCTCAATAAAACATTTCAAGGAGGTATCCAAATTAGAATTTTATCAACACATTTCTTATAGAAATACTATTTTTATCATATCTCATTTTTGGTAAGTAGACCTTATTTTTATTAATACTTTTTCTTTAATAAATGAATTTGATTTTTATATTTTGATTATTTGGTTTAAATTTATGAAACGAGTTATTCATTTTCAGATCTAGAATATATAATTTCATGATATGTCAATACTAGCATATATGTAAAAATACACATAAATATTTTTAAAATATAAACCAAAAGCAAATATTTTTTAATTATATTAACATTTGTTTTTAAATATTACTTTTTTTATAAATTAGCAAATATTATTTATTAATAATCCTGCTAATGTGTTCTGAATTCTATTCACTAGCAAGTTTTCATATTTGTAAATTAAGACTGCATATTTCATTTTTGTAAATTAACGCAGAAATTCACTGTGTTTTCAATTATTATTTATTCAGATTCATTCAAATTTATATCTATTTTCACTACACATGTATTTTAGAAAAATTCAATGATTTTCTTCTTAGATTTTACACATTAATTAAAGGAAAATAATCAGTTAATATGAAAATTTATTCTTACATTTCAATCCAATCTGTTAAGTTACTTTGAATACATCAATAAACGCTTCCTTTACGTAAATAAAGATTCTCTGTTATTACATTTAATAAATAAACCCAATGCTTGAAAAAAATCTTACTGAGTCATGTTGAATTGAAATTTTGACTATATTTGTGAATAATTCATGTTTCATTTCTAGAAAAAATATATCGTCCATCTCCGATTGCAGAATAAGCCGTTTAATTTTTAGAGAATAAGAAAAGGCTTTATAAAATTATGAATTCCTTTTATTATTATTATGACTATCAATTATTTTTAGGAAGTTTTAAGAGAACACAAAGTAGAATTACAATAAGAAATCTATTGATACTTCATATAAATTAAAATGGTAATTTCTTAAAAATTCAGAACTTTAAGTGGTTAGTTTGAAAGAAAAAGAAAATACAAATATCTGTAACAAATAATTGCGTAAAATATAAAATTAAGTGATCTAAATTAAAATGAAAAATTTGGGTTATTTGTTTTTATCATTCAATGAAAAATACAACAACTGTAAAAAAATATTAAGATATATGATATTTTTTATCTCATTTGTTTTATTTTCAAAGACGTGTGACAACACAGCATTCTTCGCGAAATTTAGTATTGGCTGACTGGCAACTGAAGTGGACTGACAGTAAATATATAAATAAGCGATGGGCGTATTTCCTTTTCAATGTAACTTGTATATATACTTATGTATCGTCAGAATATTTATTAATTAATGTTTAAATAAATATTTTAAAAGCAAACTCCAGTATGTTGTAATGTTGTATTGAAATAATTATTGACAAACACATACAACAGGAGCAACAAATATTAAAGTTTAAGAATCGACTCCCCCCCCTTGCTTATTATATTATGAAACTATCTTCCTAATCATCTTCCAAGCAAAAAGTACACATAACGAAAAAATTTTTGTAGTATAGAGGACAATAATTTCTTTATCTTAAGAAATAATATAAAAACATCACTTATCAAATATTTAACACTTCAGTAGGATTGATTTCTTTTAACTCTGTAACTCACATCATATAAGTTAAAAAATGGAAGGGCTTAGCAATGTTATTGTAACTATCCATTTCTTTTAAGGAATTTAAATGAAATATTGAATGTAATAGTTATAAAATAGCAGAATTTTAGTGCATCTATTTGAAGCACTTTAATTCCTCAGCACAATTTTTATTTAATGTTTTACTATCAAAACAAAATATTTAATATGTAGCAGACACTCATATATTTATTAAAAGAAAAACCGAAATAAACACATTAAGTTTCAAGACTTTTGAATAGAAAAACGAAACAAGATAATAGATTTCGAATGGCTGGGTATAAATGTACCAAGTCCATTTGTTAATTAAAATTCTGAATTATAAATTAATATTTTCAAGAGTAAATTATATCAAGAGTAGCATATATTTCTTACGATTATATTTATATAGAATTTTTCATAATAAATTGTCTTTGATAATAAAAAAAGCATTAAAATATGAGAATTATTTCTACATACCAATTAATTTCTTTAAGCATAATATAAAGAAAAAAATATTAGGCAGAGTAACGTGTATGCATAAAAAAGCTAAAAGAAGTAACAAAATTCAGCTGGCATACAAAATTGAGAAAACAGAGAATATAAAATGGTTATAAAGTAAAATAAAAACTGCTTGGCAAATTCGAAAAGAGGTATAGTAGATTGAAAAAAATGTCTTTGATTGAATTTTACTGAAATGAATAGTTTATATATATATATATATATATATATATATATATATATATACTTGTGTTAAACTTATAAATATATCTTTGTATCAATATTGATAATTCTGATTTATATAATTTAACTTGCATTTTTTAATTCAGAATTATTTTATTCCAGCATCAAATACAATTGACTAAATCATTTCAAGGTAATAAAATAACTGTATTGATTATTATAGAGTTATTAACTACTTATAAAATAAAAATTGTGATAAATGTTTCATTTGAAAGATCATATAAAAACAATTTTTTACATATAAGGATACTTTAAAGCTTTCATCATTTAATTTTCTTATTTTTATTTTAAATACTTCATTAACTCTATGTCATAAGTCATAATTTAAATTGTTAATATCCGAGGTCATATTATCGGGATGATCGCGCGGAGTACCTAAAGACCTAAGTAGACATCTTGGCCACCCCTGCACTATATATAAGAATACTTTAAAGCTTTCATCATTCAATTTTCTCGCATAAACAACTATGTTTTGTAGAAAAATGTTTCCCACGGTTTTTGAAGTTTGAAAAAGAAATGACAAAATATAAGAAATGGAAACCATCTGTGGAATGAATGACTTTCAAAAATACAAATATAATAGTCTATTCTTTGCTGTCACAGTGGACTATTGCACGTGTTCAGTCTAAGTTGCATGTAGCATTTTCTTATTTTCATGTAGGAGTGGTAAAAATAGTTTCGACATTTTCTTTGTAAGATACTAAAACGCTTATCTTTCATCAATCAAATGAAATTCTTTATTGTTTTAGTGCGACGCCAAGTATAATTCTTGTGAATAGTTCTTAGAAATATGCGTGCCCATTAGTGATTCTTGACACAGGACTTGGTAAAAAATATATTATTTTAAAACTGATGGTTGTGTAACATAGATTAGATAGAAGCTTGCTACATTTATTGTATTCAATCGCCTTTCTTGGAAGGGTGATGCATAGCTATTCTTCACTTTAAAACATTGTTTAATATTTTAATTGTGGAAGTCTTAATACTTAAGCTTTCTTAGAGGCTTCAAGTAATTACTATTCATTTAATACTTTTGTGAAATTTATAAGCAAAAGATAAATGATAAGCAACATGAATATAAAAATATTTTTTCTGACAGATAAATATTTCGAGATGCTTTATACAAATAATATTAATCATATTTACTATATTTTATCAGCTTAAGCTAATGTTTTTAGCTTATATTAAATTATGCTATTCTCAACTCTTGCTTTTAAAGTTTAAAAATGTAGTTCTGCCTTTAAAAAATATATTGTAATGATATATTCATTATACTGAATACTCGGATCATTGTATAGGTTAAAACATTTTTAAGAACATTTTACCAATCTAGATTACTAATTGTTAATATCAAATTTGAGCATGTTTAATTGATCTTACATGTTCTTGAAAAAATTTGCTTTACATTTGTATTTTGGTAAAGAATGTCACACTTAGCATTGTGCATAAATTACGAATATATCTTTGTTTGAAATTTATCTTTTTTAATTCATTTTCATTAAATAACAAAAGATTCTCTAAAAAATATTAATTTTTGCTTATTTTAAGCTCGTTTTACGCTTTCATGTACATTAATGAGTGGATTTAGATTCTTGTAACTTGAAAAATAAATTTTCGTATCTGGAAGCAATGTAGGATGTAATTGATGATGTAGGATGTAATTGCAAATGACTCCATTTCTCGACTCAGGGTTCGTGACGTGGCTATACTATCCCTTGTGACCATTCGGATAAGATATCTGTCTTCTAAGCAGTTAGTGATGGGGGGTCGCGGAGATCCTGCATGACGTTCCGCATGATTGTCCTGAACCCATCGATTCCATATTCTGCTAACAGTCATGGGGTCTCGACCGACCTCGAGCAGCAATATTGCGGTACGATAAACCGCAATCCCGGTAGGCTATAATCCTTCCTAGATCAAAGTCAGACACGTGCTGATAGGCATTTCTTATTCTTAAACGAGGCATTACAACAACTTTCTTTGCCGAAAACAACGTTGAAACGGAAATTGAGTATGAGAAAACTGCTGTTAAATCTCTGGTTTTATACGTATTGTAGATGTCGCTATTGTCGCCTGCTTTGTATGAATGCGTTGAAAATCTAATTATTTGCATATCACAGCAAGTTCTACCTGTCATGCAAATTTCACGTGTTTGGTGTGCCGCCTTCCTGGTGTAGCAATTTTAATGGCCAGTAGTGTATGTTTGTTGGCTATAAGCAAGGAAGAGAGAAAGTTTAATTACAATGAAAAATATGTAAAACGTTAAAATATTTAATGCTAAAATACTTCCAAAAATAAAAAGTCCCTAAAATACTAGATTCTTAAAGTGATGAAATATTGTAAAAAATTTAATTTCTCAGTAAAGAAAAAATATAATAAACATTTATTAAGATAGAGCATTAATTGACAAACTAAATTTTGCTTATCAATTTTTCTTTAATAATTTATAAAAATCTATTGCTTTATTATTGCTTTTTTAAATTCATCTTTAATGGACTCTAATGTTTTATACAAACATAGGAAAACCTATATTATAGTTTTTATGATGGTAATACAGATGTACTTTTTTTATGTCTATATATGACACATTTAAGATTTTTGATTTTATGGAACCCAGATCAAAAATAAATGAAGGTAGGAAAATGTTTTCAAGCTATCTCTTATTAGGAATAGGAGTTACAGAAATATTTAGGCTATTACTAATTGATTAAGCATCTCGAACTCTTTTACTCTCTTTCCTCACAATGTCCTAGTCTAAAAGCAACTTGAGTAAAACTATCTCGCCCTTTGCGATTAACTTTATTAAAACTTTCAAAAGAAATTTGTGCTGATAGTTCAATTCCTCAAACACAAAATTTTTCAGAAACTCACATGAGCTCAGCAATTTCTTACATTCTTTAGTAAGTCAGCAGCTCGATCGTATTACCAGAAAAGCAAAACTTTTTATTTGAATTTTGTAATATTTTCCTTAACAAATATTTTTCGATATTATTCAAAAAGAAATAACCCCAATATTTTGAATTAATTGGTATTTTAATAGTTGAGGCAAGTTATAATAGTTAGGGTGGGCGCTGTGTAAGTCTAGCATTCGAAGGAATTTTAATATTTACACTACTGGCCATTAAAATTGCTACAGCAGGAAAGCGGCACACCAAACACATGAAATTTGCATGACAGGTAGAACTTGCTGTGATATGCAAATGATTAAATTTTCAGCGCATTCATACAAAGCAGGCGACAGTAGCGACATCTACAATGTGTATAAAACCAGAGATTTGACAGCAGTTTTCTCATACTCAATTTCCGTTTCAACGTTGTTTTCGGCAAAGAAAGTTGTTGTAATGCCTCGTGTAAGAAGACGAAATGTCTTCAGCACGTGTCTGACTTTGATCGAGGAAGGAGTATAGCCTACCGGGATTTCGGTATATCGTACCGCAATATTGCTGCTCGCGTCGGTCGAGACCCCATGACTGTTTGCAGAATATGGAATCGATGGGTTCAGGACAATCATACGGAACGTCATGAAGGATCTCAGCGACCCCCCATCACTAACAGCAGAGAAGACAGACATCTTATCCGCATGGTCACAAGGGATCGTACAGCCACGTCACGAACCCTGAGTCGAAAAATGGAGTCATTTGCAAGTCAACAAGTTTCTGCTCGAACAGTTCGACGACGTTTGCAGCAGCCTGGATTGTCTGCACGGTGACCTTGGCTTCGGCTACCACGCTGCGTCACAGACAGGAGCGCTTTCAATGGTGTGATCAGCGACGAACCTGGACGCGGGAATGGCATCACTTTATCTTTACAGATGAATCTCGGTTCTGTATACAGGACCATGATGGCAGCATCCGTGTTTGGAGGCTTCGTGGAGAACGCGCATTGCTTGCTTGCATTGGACATCACCCTACTGGTGCATCTGCTGGAGTGATGGTACGGGGTGCCATTGGATACACTTCTCGATCACCTCTTGTTCGCATTACCGGCACTTTTAACAGCAACCATTACATTTCCGATGTGTTAAGGCCCGTGGCTCTGCCCTATCTTCGAGACCTCAATAATGCTTTGTTGCAACAGGATAATGCACGACTGCATTTTGCCCGTACTGTTCTGAACTTCCTTGATACAGAACAGGTTCGACTGTTATCCTATATTATATATATATATATATATATATATATATATATATATATATATATATATATATTTATTTATATATATATATATATATATATATATATATATATATATATATATATATATATATATATATATATATATATATATATATATATATATATATACATACATACACGTGTATGTGTAAAAATGAGATAAATAAAAATAGGCTCCAAAAACCGTTCTTAAAGTAATTATACATAATGAAGTTAAAGAGGTTTGTTAAGTGCTTTGGAGTGTTTCCTTTATAAATTTGTCACTTGAATAAAACCTTTTTTTCTTGATAAAGATTAAAACACTCTGTGTCTTTCTCAATTGCCTTACGTGCTTGAGCTAATCATTTTCCTTTTTGATCACATTCTTCTATGATATGCAATTTGTGCGTGATCACATTCTTCCATGATGACAAATTTGTACGTGAAAGCTTCATGGCATGAAAAAGCTAAATACTTGGGAGTAACAATCGATAAAAGCCTAACCTGGAAAAGACACATTCACGATATCAAACGCAAACTCGTTGGTTCTAGTACTGTTCTATACCCTCTTATGGCTCGTGACTCTCGATTAACACTTAAAAATAAACTGCTAATCAACAAAACGATGACAAGGCCTACAAAAACATACGCTTCCCTAGTATGGAGATCAGCGTGCATTACCAACCTAATGATACTTGAGTCGAAGCAAAATAAAGTCTTAAGATCAATATGCAATTCTGAACCATATTTCAGATATATATTAATTAGGACGAATATTGCAATGCGAACAGTTGCAAATTACATCAAATACTTAGCATTCAGATTTTATGAAAAATTACCAAAAACAAACAATTCGGAAATTCAAAATTTTGAGAGCAACAACCCATATGATCTCCAAAACGTTAACAGGCCCAGATAGTTCCTAAAATTGTACCCATCAACCGATGATTAAATTAGTTTTTCGGAAAAGAAAACTTACCTTTTGTGGTGCCCTCTACCTGGCTCCCCGGTAGCCGTTGCCAATCTTAAGTTTGTAAATTGGTCGTTTGTTTAAAAACAAACCGCTTGTTTACAGGCAACCCTCAAACCATTTACCAACAAACCATTCGTGAGCAAGCAAGAAACATTAATTTGTTTACTCCTCACAGTTATTATGCACCAATGAAAATGATGTTACTAATTCATATCTCAACCTATTATTATTTTAATAATAGTTTTCATTATTATTATTATTACTGTTACTGTAAATACCATGATTATATTTTAAATAAATGATCTCTAAAATCTGCCATGCAAATAAATCGCTGTGAGTACTGATCAAGTTATTGTTTAAAATTCTAAACACTTTTTCAAAATATGACTTATGTCAAATAAGAAATTCAGAGTCTAGTTATATCAACTTATAATCATCATACTAAAGGAGATCAACGGCTCGTAACTGCACACCTCAGCATCAACATGGGCCAATGATCATATTTTTAACTGTCAAAGTCTTGACGCTTTTAATAGCTTCTACTTCCTCCCTTTCATAGTGTACTCACTGTTACTCAATTATTGTTCGAATAAGTCTTCATTTGATAACGATTCTGAGTGACATTAAATAAACTCATTAATATCACCTTTGTGTTGACGTCCATGATAAGTTCATTCATTACGTCAACTATGGTATCTCTCTCAGTAAGAGTTTCCTTTCTTCTGTAAGAGAACTTTGTTTCTTCAAAATTTATAAACCACTCATCATTTCTGGGTATAACTGTTTCAAGGAGCTTTTCGTTGTAGACTCTTTTCAGTCAACGAGTCTCTAATATTGTTTATTGCGTTCCATATAATTCTTCCACAAGTCTCTTAATGTTGGTACAGCTTGTCTGTCAGTTGCTTTGATGGCCTGAATCATTATGGTCCTCATATAATATCTTATAGACGAACCTATCACTGTTTGATCCATGGGCTGTGTGTGGCAGATAGTATTGGTAGCAAGAAACGAAATATTAAATTCTGGATATAAATACTGTAGAAATTTTGGGTATCCTAATTCATTGTCTAAGATTAATAATGCTTTAAAATGTAAATTATTACTTTTGCAATATTGTTTAACTGGTAGCACGAAATGAGGAGTGAGCCAATCTTTAAATATTAACGAAGTAACATAGGTTTACATAGGTTTAACATAGGTTTTTTAATTTTATTTCGATATGACCAGAAGCGAATCCTTATCCTGCCTTTTCGATGCCCAGGGATTTTCTGCTATATATATATATATACATAAAACATTGGCTTAAATTTAAATCACCAGCTAAGTTATCACCAAGAAATAATATCAACCAGTTTTTGGAATGCTTATGTCCTGAGGCAAATGATTTTTCTTATGATAAAAATGCAATATTGGGCATTTTTTTCCAATACAAACCCGTCTCATCTACATTGAATATTCGACTAGGAAAATAGGCACCATCTTCAATAATTTTGGACAAAGATTAAATAAATTCTTTGAGCATATTTTTCGGAAAATTAATATAAAAAATTGAAGATATATTTTCGTTATTTACACATTTAGAAGATTTTTAGCAACTTAGTATCGCAAACTTTGAACAAAGTGTAAGAAACATAAAAATAAAAAGTTTTAAATAAAAAAATGATATTCTAACTGATTAAAAAACGAAAATGTAAAGTGTGGTTAAAAGACTTCAATTTTTAAAAAGAACAAAACTAAGCAAAATTATTATTAATAAGGAAATATAAGAGCAAGAGTTTCATTTATACAGCACTTTCGTCATTTTTCATCAGCAACCTCTTCTCTTTTCCAAGCCTGATTCATTCCTGACGTGTTTTAATGGACATTGCAAGTTAATTATAAAATGTAAAATTTATATTTCTCGGGATAAAAAGTGCTATAACCAAACTAAGATTGAAGTTTTGTGGAAAATCTTGTTTATTTTTGAAATGATTGGGCATGCCTCGACGTAAGATGCGGCCGGGGCTTTGACAGCCCATTCCTAGTCACTACGGCACTGGTTTCCTGATAAGGGACATCCAACCACACAGGATAAAAATTTTAAAATAAGCGAGAAAAGGAAATTTGCGAAAATCGAGAGCTGCGGTATATATGCAAATATGTATATTAATAATATATTTTATTAAAATTCTACATATTAATTTTTTATACGATTTAAATGAATGTTGGTTTATATTCATAAATTAGTTAATTTTACAGACAATTTGCCGCCTCCCAAGGTTTCCACTGGCTGCTCCGCCCCTGGCTGTATCTTAGGAATAATTCTAGAAACAAAAAAAAAAGGATAATATATTTCTAAAAATGATTACCGCTTGTTTTATAATTTAAATTAAAATATATATCTTATATTTTAGTTAATATTTTCTTAACAATTATCATGATTATATTAGGTAAAAACTCTGAATGCAAGTGCGGATTCGGAGTTGAATATTAATAGAAATATAATCAGTTCTGTTAAATTTAGTAAAAATATTTTAATGATTTCTCCTTGTATTCTCACTGTCTTTTGTATGACATTAGTGGCAATATTTTCCTGTCACACAATTAAATAAATTCAATGATTTTTATGTATATTAGTATCTGTAGGTAGAATCCTAAAAACTACTCTAAGGCCATTTTTTTTCTTCTAAAAATGTATGTTTCATATTTAATGTTCAAATTTTTATATTAGATCTGTGTCGGTGGTGGAGTCCGAAATGTGAATTTTAAGTTCATAGAGAATTTTTCCGTACAGGTTTTTATATTTAGGAAATTTTAACCAAGAAATTGTTGGGTGTCGAATTATTGGTGGAATCTTATTTGATTTCGTTTCAGGGGAGGAGAAAATTTCTTCATCGTTTGAAGTAGGCCTAGTATTAGAATTAGCTATAACATTTAATGTAGGCATGTATTAAAGCTTGCTGTAACATTAAAAATAGGTATAGTATATTAAAGTTTGCTGTAACATTTAAAATAGGTATAGTATTAAAGTTTGCGGTTACATTTAAAATGGGCGTGGTATTAAAGTTTGCTGTAACATTTAAAATAGGCGTGGTATTAAAGTTTGCTGTAACATTTAAAATAGGCGTAGTATTAAAGTTTCCTGTAACATTTAAAATAGGCTTGTTGATTTTAAAAAGAGAGGTTTCCTAGTTTCGATTTTCGGAGGCACAGTTTTGAATTTTGGCATCTACAGGTCTGATAGTTGTGGGTGGGGATTTAGACATTAGTTTGGTGGGTGTTGTTTTTCACCTTTATATATACAGATAAAACTGAAAAATAGATAAAAATGTAAATGATAAATCATAAAACATTAAAAAATAAAAGAAGACATATTTTACCATATACTTTTCCATATCATCCTAAATCTTATAAAATTGAATTACTCATATGATTACCAATTTTTGTATATATTTTAGTACTAAATAAATGAATTGTTACAATAAATTGTTTGATAAAACTATTCCTCAGGTTAAAGAAGCTAAGTACCTTGGCCTCACTCTCACATCTGGATTCACTTGGACCAAACACATTAATAATGTCACAAAAAAAAGCATGTGCTGCTTTCGGCTGCATATAAAATCTTATTGGCAAGAAATCAAAACTTAATAGAAAACTGAAAAGACTATTATACATTTCTATGATTCGCCCCATTGTCACTTACGCTTCCCCTGTTTGGAATAACATTGGCAAAAATGAAAGAAGAAAACTTCGAAATTTTCAAAATAAAATTTTACGAATTATAGCAGGTGTTCCCTACTATGTGAGAAACAAAAATATTGAAAAAGACCTCAAAATTGAAGAAATTTTAGTGCATATTCGTAAATTAAATAAGAATTTCTATGAAAAAGCTAAACTCTGCAATACTGCAAATTTCAATGAGATTTTTAATTATAAATATATTCCTGAACTTAGCAAATATAGACCTATTGCTACTCAATTTTTTCTAAGTGAAAATGAATTTTTATAAGTGTTTACAGCTATTTTGTATATAGTGTACATATTCTACATTTTCATCTTGTATTTCTCCTATATTTTGTATATTTTCAACTTTAACACTTGCAAGTATTTTTTCTTAGAATTTCTACTGAAATTTGTTTAAGCTCCGACCACAAGGACAGCTTCATGCTGATTGAACATTAGGATTCCATTGCATTCCTTACTCCGCTGTACATTTCAGCGCTTCTCCGTTAATAATGTCAAGTTTCTCCATTCGGAACTATTTCAGACGAAAGAGTAAAAGCCTGCTTCGCAGGCTGACACTCTGGAATAACCAAAGATCCAAGATCCTAAGGGTTAAAATAATATCAAAAGGTGTATTGTTCTCAACGATTTTGTATTACTTAGGTTTGATACATTATACTGTTTTGCTTGTAACTTAACTTAGAGTTGGAAGAAAGCTTTTCCGTCAGATGCAACAAGTAGGCAAGTGGTTATTCTTGAGGCGATATATCGATTCGAATGAAAGTAAAAACGTGGTATTCTTTTGTTAAACAACGGATTTATTAATTAGACTTTTATTGTTGAACTTTTTTCCCGATAAATTTGGTTGTTTTTGGGTTTGAAATTGTTATTGTGAAAAACATAAATATCGTTTATAATTTGATATGTTCATCTTCATCAAATTCGGTTGTACTTTGCAGTTCATTGATCATATTTCCTAATTCTTCAATGTTATTTTTGAAGTTATCAATAAAAGATTTCGCAAAGCTTTTTCTGGTAGAAACACCATTACCAGTCGGAGAGAGTTCCTGCTGGGACTAGATGCAAGGATCATTTCAGGAGAGCTATTTTGCATTTCGATATTATCCATATTTTCTTCTTCCATATCCATTGTCCTCTAATTTTGCGTTTGACGTAACCCAGAGGACTTTCAATAAATGTTTAGCCGTATTCACGTCTTGTGTAAAAAAGGAAATTCTCAAACGTCTACTCGAATGTACGTGCATGCAGATGTCAAGAGCACAAATATTTATGTCCGTTGTTCTATAGTTGCTGGGACTGAAAAGACTACAGTTTAATCATTCAAATCATTTCTACGAAAATTTCATATTTCCTTTAGGTGGGGATTTTGTAACTTCAAAAGAGAAATTTGACATTCTTACATTCTTAATATAAAATTTCTTACATATAAAAAAATAAAAGAAATTTCTTATGTTGCTTTCATCTGGATCAAGTTTTAAATTTTATTTTCCCATTCCTTTCACTCCCGATATTTATAGTTTCAACGCTTCTTCATTCCCTAATAGACCATAATCAGTTGGAATTAACAAATCTTTAGAGCTACTATGTCATAATTTTTACTAGCTAAAATTAATTCCTGCAATTTCAAAATTGTTGTTTCAGAATCTAGATATTCATAACATTCCAAAACTTGTTGAATAAAATCAACTCTAAAAGAAAATGTAGTATCTAGTTAAACTTTCGAAAATTCAATATGTAATCAAACTAAATATAATACTAGAAAATTTCAAACATGATTTGACTTTTAGAAATATGGTTGAAAATGTATAAAATTCAACCACAATTCTCAAGGTTTTGAATATTATAAAAAATTTTATAAAATTTAAACCACATTTTAACAAAAATAAATATCATGTATAAACTTTTATCATTATTGCAAATATCAATAGTACAAATTGCTTTAGAAATTGCGCAAATTAAATTTTTAATGTACTATAGATAATATATAAATGTACTGTAGATAACTAATACACTCGTGTCCATATATTAAGGATAATGCAAAGTGAGAAACTTAAGCAAAACAAATGTGACTTATTTGTAAAGTCTATTTCTTAAACAAAAGGGAAAGAGCAAAAAAGATGCTATATGTTCGACATCATTAATAAAAATTATGATTTTTACTCCTGGAGCAAATTAAAAAAATAGCCTATTTACAAAAACCAATATAACATGGTTGGTATGATGTTTAATTGATAGTATGTCCCCAGACGATGCAATACCGACAGTACAACGCCTAGGCATGTTGAGTTTCAAATTATCGATCTTATCTTGGAGAATATTGGTTGGTTGGTATGATGTTTAATTGATAGTATGCCCCTAGACGATGCAATACCGGCAGTACAACGCCTAGGCATGTTGAGTTTCAAATTATCGATTTAATCTTGGAGAATATAACACCACTCATATGCAATGCTCTCCGAAGTTCCAGTAGACATGTGGGAAGGAGTTGATCGGCTGTAATTCGTCAGCCAATCACATTTCACACATACCCTATTGGATTCAAGTCCGGAGAGTATGCTGGCCAGACCATACGGGTGATATCCTCCGACTGAATGCGTTCGTCTAAAATGTTTGCATGGTGAAGACGGGAGTTGTCATTCATAAACAGAAATTTTGCACCTATGGCGTCCCAAAACAAACGTACATGTTGTTCTAGAATGACATCCCGATAGATGTGACCATTCATTGTTACATTCTGAACATGAAGTTTAGTTCTGGAACCCAGAATATTTCTTCCCCAAACGAGCAATCCTGCACCACTGTAACGGTGTCGTTCAATGGTGTTCTCTTGGAGGTAATGGGTACCAGGCCCTCTCCGTATGAAAGTCCGGTGAGAATCAGACTGAAAGCTAAACCTGGACTCGTCAGAAAACATCACACTTGACCACAGTTACTGTGTCCACAATGCATGATCTCTACTCCAGGCTAACCGCAGGCAACAGTGAGTTGCGGTAAGTGGAACACATTTGTCAGGCTTACGAGCATATAGACCAATACGGCCTAAGCGTCTGTACACGGTCTGCCTTGAAACTGTCGTACCGGTACCTGAAGAGAGCTGACAAGACAGGTATGATGCTTTACCCTGTTTCTTTTGGCAGTAACTGCCAAATACCGTTCCTCATTCCAAGTTGTAAATCGGGGGCGACTTATGCTCTATCTATATATAACGTTTACTCACATTACCATCATCTTGGAACCGTTATCAAAACCTAGAGATGACACTCTGGGCGATTCCAAATTCCTCGGATACTTCCAGCTGGGTACGTCCACATTCCAGACAACCAATAATTCTACCACGTAAAACATTATCCAAGCTTCTTTTGTTCTATAACTATGGGGTTATTGCACTGAAAGGCTTTTAAAGCGCTTGTGAACGATTTTCCTTCTTCACAATCATTTCTTATATACCCCTCTCTTACACTCTCGTCATTGTGACGTACTATCGGCACCATCTGGTGGATTTTTGGAATTTACATATTATTCTTCAAGATGTGTGTAATAATTCTACATATTCAATTTTTATTTTATAGTTCAATTTCTGTGTGATTCTGAATTATCCTTAATTTATGGAAATGAGTGTACATAAATATACTATAGACAACTTTAGATATTTAATGTATTATAGAAAATTATATAAATAAAAATTTAAGAAAATATGAAAGTATTTCTTTAATGTCATTTTTATACAAGTTATAATTAATGATATTAAAAATAATTATTAATATGATATTTATAATATATTTAATTATAACCGTAGGCTTTGTCACTGTATTATAAACTGGATAGAAAATGTATGTCTATCACAAGATACTGCGATAAGAATTCGAAAAGTTTTCATTCAGAATACTTGAAACATCTCAAGCAGTTTAAAGAAAAGTAAGAAGCTCATCAAATACTGATATCGGAGTTATGATTTCAATATCCATTGACAACATGTAAAGGCTGGACCAGCTTTAGAAAAATGATCAAAGTCTTTGCCACACCTGATGGGAATATTAGACTTGTGAAAGTGAAGACTAAAAGTTGAGTAGTTCTACATCCAATGTTGAGACTATATCCTTTAGAAGTTGGTAAGCATAAAAACGCCAGATTTCACTTAAGTAGTATACCAGTATACGTCACCAGTACGTTTACCTGTTATTAGATACTAGAGGCGCTAAAAAAGGATCCGCTCTACAAGCTTTAACTCGATGAATGAACCTCTAAATTTTGGTAACAGATTTAAACAGTTAAAAAGACATGGATTGTAGAACTGAACTATTCTTTACAACAAGAATTTTTTACTTTTGAACTGATGTAATATCATAAGAACTTTATTTCAGAACTTTAAAATTTAAATAAAAAAATGTGTCTCAATTTTACTCTTATTGATTAGGTTAGGTTAGGTTATGACAAAAACTGTTTTGGAGCTTTATGCTCATAGGCTTATAGCTCGCATTGAGTAAGATTGAGTTTTTATTTGAAATCTAAACAAAAATTGATGAATTGATGATTTTGAAAAAAAGACAATAAAAAAGAAAAGATAAGTACGGTGTATGATTGACAAATGAAGGGGAAATAAGGCCGCTTGGAAATACAAACACAAGAAAGAAAAATTAGAATCTATTAATTTGTTTCAAAAAAGAAATTGTTGCGTCAATTTTCTCTTTAGGACTCGTTGACAAATCTAAAATCCAAGAGAAAGAAAGAGCTCCAATTCCAAGTTTTTCTCTTAAGGAATTTCTTGCTTGATCATATCGAGGACACGATAACATTATGTGATCAATGGTTTCTCTTTCTCCACAAGAGCATTTATCCGTTGAAGAAAGTTTAAATTTGTGTAATTTAGCATTTGTCGGAAAAGATCTAGTTCTAACTCTAGCTAGCCACACTTCTTCAAGGCGAGAGTTAATATAATTGCGGTGAATTTTCGTGATAGAAGACATGTGCGAAAAGTTAGAGGCATATTTACTATTATTCCATTCGTTTTTATTATAATTGATAAAAATGTTTCTTATATTATGGATAAGGTCTTCAGGTGAAATTGAGTGCAGAATATAACTTTTATTAATGGCCGATTTTGCAAGAGTATCTACTTTTTCGTTCCCTGCAATTCCGGAATGACCAGGAATCCAAACTAATTGAATAGATTTGCAAATCTTAGTTGCATTTCCTAAAGCTGATCCGATGTGTTGAATGATGGTTGGGGAAGAAGTTGAGAGAGTTTCCAAACTTTTTAGACAGGATAAGGAGTCTGATAATATGATATAGTTGGAGGGAGAAATACAGAATTTAGTCACCGCCAGATATAAAGCCAAAGCCTCAGCTGTAAAGATGGAATTAGAGTTATTGATTTGCCCGGAAACAAAGGAGTTATTACTGCTGTCATAAACAGCGATTCCAAGTTTATTTTCTATTTTAGATGCATCAGTAAATAATAATATGTGATTGGACCATTCAGAAGTTCTATGCATTTCAAAGAGGTCATTGATAGTATTTGTTGGAAGATTTTTAGTCTGAAAAGTATATTTTCTAAGAAATATTTTAAAATTATTATTAACAGAAGTAGGTTTTGCAGGAACTCTTAAAATATGTGATTCTTGAATTCCATTTTCTTCAAGCCATTTTTTCACTCGCAAAGATAGAGGAAGAGCACCCGAGATATGGCTGCATGGCATTGATTCCCACAAACTACCACATGGAGATCTAGTAGAAAGTGCAAGATTTCTAATGTACATCCTTGTAGAGAGAAAGTTCTGTCTTACAGTAAGAGGTAAGACCCCTGATTCTTTCAGAAGAAGTGGAATTGGTGTCCAGCGAGGTAGACCTGTAGCAATTCTAAGAACTGAGTGATATATCGGATCCAAGATTTTTCGGTCTGATAAGCTCGCAGATGTAAATACATGACATCCATAATCGAGGCTACTTGTAATGAAGGACTGAACAATTTGAAGTAAGTGATTAGTTTTTGCTCCCCATCTGTTACCTGCAATTGCTTTTAAAACATTAATTTTCTTCTGGATAGATTTTTTTTCATTTGGAAATTATACTTGAAGGTTAAGTTATTAGTAAAATAGAGGCCCAGAATTTTTATGTGCTTAGACCAAGAAATAGGTAATTGGTTGATAGTTAGTTCAAAATTTACAGGATATTTTTTGCGAGAGAAATCAATGACTGAACATTTTGAGGAATCAATTTTTAGTTTCCATTCATCACACCATTGTTCAAGTTTTATGATTGCAGTCTGCATTTTTTGCTGTAGAATTTCTTGTGATGTATGAGCAGCCAAAAGGATTATGTCATCAGCATAAATAAAACACTTTATGTTAGGAGAGAGAACTTCGTAAATATCTGACATATAAATCATAAAAAGAAAGGGAGAAAGAACACTGCCTTGAGGAACACCTCTATTAGAGAAAGTGGGTTGAGATAAAGTTCCGCGCCATTTCACTTTAAAACTTCTATCCGATAAAGAATCCAATATCCAATGAGCAGCATTTCCTCTGATATCAAATTGGAGGAGCTTATAAATAAGACCGTCTGGCCACACTGAATCATAAGCTTGAGATATGTCTACAGTTGCGCATATGATATATTTTCTCTGTGAGCGTAAAGCAATAATATGATGATGAAGCATAGAAAGAACACTATCGCAACCTCTATGAGGCATAAATCCATGATGATTTTGATGAAAATATTTAGAAAGGGAGATGTGATTTATTAGACGATTTAATATCATTCGTTCCATGACCTTACATAGAACGCTTGTAAGAGATATTGGGCGATAAGAATTCACTGAAGTAGTATCTTTCCCAGGTTTTATTATAGGAATTATGATGGATTTTTTCCAAGACGGGGGAACAATACCGCTTAACCAAGAGTTATTTATGAGTGACAAAAGGGATCGTAAAGCTATATTTGATAGACCCTTCAAAATTTTTGCAGATATTAAATCAGGACCAGCTGAAGTATTTTTGCATTTAGAAATCGCCAATTGGAGTTCTGAGAGCGAGAATGCAGAGTTATATTCTAAATCAAAGTTTGAACTTAAATCAAGAGGTAATACTTCAGTTGCCGATTGACGAGAATAAAATTTGGCAAATAAGTTAGCCTGAAAAACAGGGTCCGAAATAATTGAAGTTTCGCTAGAAATTAGTAGATGATGAGTTGGTGAGTCAGTAGATCTATTTTTAAGCTTTTTAAGAATAGAATAAATGTCCTTAGATATTCCAGCGTTTGTTATAGTTTTATCCCAGAAATTTCTGGAAAGGGTTAGAAGAAGCTGATGAAGTTTTGCAGAAATTCGTTTGTACTGTATCCACAGAGTCTGATTAAGAGAACTTTTTGCTTTCCTCCAAAGTTTTCTTTTTTTCCCAAAAGATAACAACATTCCGATGTCCACCACGGAGGATATGACTTTAACGGAAAGATTTGTTTTTTCCTGAATTTATCAAGATGGTTTTTGCATAAAATTTGGAATTGATCTACAGAAACTAGTCCGTTATTAGCAATTTCAGTGTTCATTGAATTGAAGAAGCCAGACCATAAAATTCTATTGCGGGAAGTACCTTTCGAATAATCGTTATTGTAGATTTTAACACTTGTTTGGACAGGGACATGATCACTACCATAACTATCTGAACTGACTGAGAAAGTACAAAAAGGAAAAATATCAGGAGATACAAAATTATAATCGATAAGGGATGGTCTATGGTGGAGTCCGAAGTGAGTAGGCTGAGAGGTATTTAAAAGACAGATGTTGCTATCCAGTATCCAATCGAGGAATTCTGAAGAATCGGGAGAGTTTGAATAACTACCAAGCGCCGAACTTCGTATATTAAAGTCTCCAATTATTATGAAGGGAGGATAAATATTAGATAAGATGCTATGGAACAAAGAACTTGAAAATTTACCGTGTGGAACGTATACATTTACTAAAGTAAGAGATGATTTGGATATAGTAATTTTTATAGCTAAAATTTCTGTATCGTTATCTTCTGAGCTGGATATATTTAAAACTTGCACAGGTAGAGATTTATCAACAGCAAAAAGAAGTCCTCCACCACGGCCATCTTGCCTATCTAATCTAATTATTGTTTTATTACAAATTTGAAATAAGTCGGAATTTTTAAGAAACGTTTCTTGAATTGCTAGGACATCGGAAGATTGAAAGTACGGAAGTTTTACATACGGGCGCTTAGATAGAACGCTTCTTGCATTCCAAGAAATTAAATTGAACATTAAATATAAACGAAAAACCTGAACAGTTATTGAAAATCAAAAAAAGGTGCGCTCGTAGTAAAAGAATATTAAAAACATTTATGAATGTTTTTTACGACTTCTTCCTGGTTCAATTATTTCTTTAATGTTAGGTTCTGCATGTTTAATATTTGGTTGAGGAGATTTCATAATAGGTTGTTCGGGAGATATTATTTGCTGATTCACAGAATTTTTTGGACTTTTCTTTCTTGACTGGATAGATCTTGCACGACTCTTTCTTGGAGGAGATCCAGAAACTGATCTAGCTGGATTCGAACATGATCGCATACATTCTGTCATAAATGAGAAAAATTGTTGAATCATTTGATCTTGTCTAGCCTGTATCGCAAGTAATTTTGCTTCAAAAATAGAAGCCATTTCAGTCACTGCTTTTTTAACAATATCAGTTATTTCATTTTGATTCGGCACGAAAGGAATATGACTTTTGGTTACACTGGAGTAACTGGCCTTTAAAGATTTATTATAACGCCTTCTCGCTTCAATAAATGGAAGGTGGTTCAAGTTTTTAAATTGTAAGAATTTTTTTCTTCAAGCCTCGTAGGGCAGGAAATGTCATTAGCTGCATGATTTCCCTGACAGTTTATACATTTAGGTGTTTCATTGGTACAGGGAGAGTCTTTATGGAATGTTCCACAGTTTTTACATAGGGAGACTTCTTGTGTACATTTTTTCGTAGGGTGAGTGAATTTATAGCATTTTCCACATTGACGAACGTTGTCAATAAAAGGAGAAATTGGAATGATGGAATAGAATAAATTGATAGTTTGAGGTAAATGATGTCCAATGACACTCACTAAAATATTTTCGCTCAATTCTTCAGAATTCTTTTTTGTAAATCTTTGTAAGCTTAATATCGTTAAGCCATTTTGCGCAATTTCTTCAGCAACAAGATATAAAGGTAAATCTACATTTATTTCTTTTATAAGAAATCTTGTAGAAATGTATTCAGGTTGAAAACTGGAGTTAACAGGAACTCCAAGAATATTGTTTATCTTGCTTATTTCAACAGCAGCATCTGGGCAATTAGTTTCGAATAGAAGCTTACCTTGACGGGTGTGTTGAATTTGTATTATTTTCTTGTGATTCTTTACAAGTTGAATTATTTCTTGCTTTAAATTATAAGGTTTCTTTGGAATAGATGCAGTACCATCAGTGGGAGACAGGAAAATGAAGAACTTAGTTATACCATTTTCCGCAGCTAACTGGATTAGTTGTGGAATAGAATCTTCGAAAGTCAATAATCTTGAAGTATTTATTTTTGGAATGCGTAAATCGCAAACCGTGTAAATCATTTCAGTCTCAGCTTCAATCATTTTGAATCCATAATAAAGAAATAAAATTAACAAATTAAGAATTTAAATAGTAAAAATAAAAGAACAAAAATACACAATTTTAGTCAATCAAATAATAAGCCAAAGTCAGACGATAATTTCAACTCGAAAAACCGCCACTCTTATTGATAGTTGAAAACTTTGTTATTTTGATATTTTCTCACAATTTGAAGTTCATTGATTTATTTTAAATTTTGATAATTTTTATTGTTATGTCGAGAGTTTTTTCTAATGTATTTGAGTTTTATATTAGATGTAAATTCAAAGATGGGAGAATTTTGGAAATCTTGGTGATCATCAAAGAATAATAAAACCCTCTTGATCAATTGAGCAGTGATGATTTTAGGGTGAGATCCCATGAGATAAAAAAAACTAATCCAATAATATGTGTTATAATAAATAGGGAAAATGACTATAAGAGAATATTCCTTGGTGATCAATGGATAATTTATTAGAATGTAGATGAAATATTCCTGAACTGGAATGAATAAGGTGACAATAAATTATCACTTACAATTTGATTACTTGTGTTAAATGGAGTTATTACCCAAAGTAGCTATATAATTCTTAATATGTAATTTTTAAACAGCAACGAGAAGCATTTATTTTAAAAGAATTTTTAAACAGTAATAATTTACCAGCAACACTGGAATTTTTGCCGACTACTTGTACTTTATTTTTAAGGGATAAATTAATGTTAAATATATGATACATGAAATATATTTGGTATGACATTCTAATTAATTACATTAATTTAATTATTTAATTAATATTTGGTATGATATTCTAATTTATGTGCTATTTTATACGATAAAATAAATGTAGGCTGAAACGTCCTATAGAATGGAATTACTTAGCATGAATCATACTGTACATAAGTTTCTTTTACAATTTGCTTATATACACATTTTGGGTTTCCCTCCACATATTTTGCTTTATTCTTTCGAATTATTCTTTGAATCATCTTTAAAATTCAATGTAATTTTTTGTATTTTATGGAAAACTTTTATTTTCCTCTGTTTTAATGTAATTTTGAAAGTATGTAATCATAGTATAATTATTTCTTGTTAATAAAAATAATTTATATCAGAATGATTATAGATACATTTTTATTCTTCTGTTATTATGTATAGTGATTTAAATGCAAAAACGATATTTTTCAGTTAAAAGAATGATTGATCATATATTAATATCTTCCACATTTTATATTAAGTTAAATAAATTTTTACAAATATATCAAAAAAATATTTTGATATAGTAAGTGAGACTTGAATAATTTTTTTATATTAATTATAATTAATATAAAAAATTATTCTATTCTAATACTATACTATATCTAAAAAATTATTCTAGTCTATACTTTTATAAAAGTATTTTAAGTCGAAATACTCCTATTGTGGACGTGAGCTTACAAAAAAATATTTATTATGTTAAAAATGATGTACAGTTGGTTATCAAAATAGTGGAAACACAAAAAATGGAAACAAACAAATAGATTTTGAATTGTTTGTTTGTCGCTCAATGGTCATTTTTAAACTAGATTTTGAAGGAATCCTCTATTAATAAATATGACATAGCCTTTGACATGTTGGACTTGCCTGGGACACAGCTTGGATTTGATGGGAATCGAATCGTAAAAATTCTGAATAGTGTTTAGAGGAATATTGTACCATTCTTCATGGAGATAGTGTTAAAGTTCCGTGAGAAATGCGTAGGGAGGATATCGATTCCGGATTGAAAGCTCTAAAATAGACCACAACGTTTCAATTATATTGAGGTCTGGGGACTGTGCGGACCAAGGTAGATGTTCCACTTCATCCTCATGTTCATCAAACCATGGTTGGATAACTCAGGCTGAATGAATGTTAGCATTATCATCTTGGAAAATTCCATCTCCTGCAGGAAATAAAGTTTTCATCATAGGATGAACATGGTCGGCTAAAATTTCTCTATATTTCTCCCTAGTAATCCTTCTTTCCAGGTTTACGATTAGAACAGCAGAAAACCATGACACGGGTGCCCATACCATGACCGATCTACCTCCATGCTTGCAGTTGAAAGGAGGCAATCAGGATCATACGCTTGTGCATGTGTTCTCCAGATATGTACCCGTCCTGTTGTGGGAAAAAGTGTGAAACATGATTCGTCTGACCATTTAACAGTCTTCCACTTATCCATCGACCAGGTTTTGTGGTTGTGGCACCACTCTACACGACGCTTGGCATTAGCATCTGTGACAAGTGGCTTTGGAATTGCTGCTCAGCCGTAGATGTTCTCTTTATGAAGGTATCTCCTCACTGTAATTATTGACACTAGAGAATCCAGATGCTGATTGAGCTCTGTGGTCACTTTGGCTGCATTTGTTTTCTTTTTAGACATTATAATCCGCCTTAGTACCCGTCGGTCTCTTCCACTCAGCTTCTCCCTCCGTCCATTATTTTGCTTTGCTGAGCAAGTCTTCCCGCGCTGTGCTGTATGATGTCATGACTTTAGACATCATACCTCTAGAAATGCCTAAAAGCTGGGTTGTTTCCGTCACAGTTATTCCAGCTAGTCGGGCTCCTACAATTTGGCCTCTCTGAAAATCTGCAAGATCTGACATTTTACACTTTCTGACATAAATTCAAAACGTAAACATCTGTGCTACGGCTCTCTCATACTACTTAATATATATATATTTTTTATATTTAAAAATATGGTAGCTAAGATAATATGTTAATGCTTACGAAGTGAATTCTAAAACGTCCCTTTTATTCATAACTGTTTCTCTATTATTTTGATATAATAACCTGTATAATTTTTCACATACAAGATACAGAAATAGAAATTGAACTAAAACAATCCAATTAAATAAAAATTCAATTTAACACTTTTATGCAATAAAAGAATAATTAGCATACAACTAATGAATCGAAATTGAATGGGATTTCAACACAAACAGAAAAGTTTCAGAAACACTTCTAAATTATTTTTACTAATTACCTTCAGTTTTATAATTAGTTTCCTTCTCTCTAAAAATATACACTTCAAGTTAATTTGATAAAAAATTTATAATAATATAATAAGTATATAAATTTATAATTACAATGACATAATAAAATACACAGTCATTTTTTATGAGTAGACAACTCAGTTTATAAAATCTATCTAGTATATAATAACACAAAAGTAAAAAATTAGGCACTAACTGTAAAATTTAATATTTAAATGTATAAAATTATAAAATACTATCACAATACAATTTTTAATAAGAGTATAAATATTAAATGTTTGTTGTTGAATTTCGACTGTGGAAGTTAAACTATTTCTCTAAATATTTGAATCAGTTTCAAAACTAATCAACAAATTCACCAGAACATCATACTGAAAGTATAATTAGTTGTCAATATAACTAGAGTATTAGAATTAAAACTAGCTAAATATATCATTTATGAGCATGAAATCTTGATAAACAGATTTTTTAAATTTTTAATAACTAATATATCTATTAAACTAAACGCTCGTTTTTACGAAAAAGTATATAGGAAACAATAGAAAATATAGATAACTCTTAACGTCCTAAGTTCACGAAACAGAAAAATAACAGTTAGATGTTAAATAGCTACTATACTGCTCTCTCTTTATAAACAAAATTCTATTGGCAAAAATTATTTAGCATATATTATATATAAAAAAATTGCAAAATAAAATTAATAATTAAAAATAGTTCTTACTTTCCTTTAATTAAAGAGAAATTAATTAAAGTAACCACTCTTTTCTATTTCAAAACTACATTTTTAGATCAATTTTTTTTCCGATGTAGTAAAAGCATTTCGATCCTATGAGATCCAAGAGCACTAATTTTATTAATGTAGAATTATTTAAATTAGCGCCTTTATTAATGTAGAAATAATACCTGTATCCAAATTAAAAAAATCTTTAAGTGATCCTTAAGTATTATTATATTACAGTATAGGATCCATTATCTGGAAACCTAGGGACCGAACATATTCCGGTTACTGGAATTTTCCAGTTTTCGGATCACTGCCGAAAATTTGAATAACTATTTGCGAAAAATCGCGACAATCCTTCTCCATCCATGAAATAATTTGTGGGAGGAAAAATGATAATTATGTCGTTAATGTTTTTAATGAAAAATACACATACACACATATCTATCTATCTATCTATCTATCTATCTATCTATCTATCTATCTATC
This sequence comes from Latrodectus hesperus, assembly GCA_037975125.1. Taxonomy (NCBI): domain Eukaryota; kingdom Metazoa; phylum Arthropoda; class Arachnida; order Araneae; family Theridiidae; genus Latrodectus; species Latrodectus hesperus. The sequence continues at coordinate 27,809 of JAJQOW010000789.1, read as the reverse complement.
TATCTATCTATATATATATATATATATATATATATATATATATATATATATATATATATATATATATATATATATATATATATATATATAAAATTTATAATAAAATAACCGAAAATTTGCAAAGTAAAATTATTTCTTGCTTATAGATGCAAACATATCGCTAATTTTTTGTTTTCTTTTAAATGCTTTGGTTTTTCTGACAATACAGTTTCTTGTATTTTATATACAGACATAATATCGTGTTCCTTAAAAATGATTTTTGTTCCAATCCGCGGATAAGTTCTTTCGTTAGTTCTAGACAACGGTCGATGGAAATGTTTTCCGTATTTTCTGTTTCCTCTACATCGGTATCCTCAGAACTTGAAGAATCGATGTCTTTCCTGTTGAGCACATCACTTACGATCTCGTCATCAGTTAACTGAAGTACAGTCGGAGCACAGTCTTGCATAGTTTTTTCATCGATAATTTCCTCACTTGAAATTCTTTTCGCATCATATCACAATTCTTGGATCATTTTTTTTTCTATTGACACGCGATAATAAAAAAATTCGTCATTTTCTTCTCCTTCAAGAAAAATTGAAAGAAGCCAGATATAATGCCTAGCATTGATCAGAGTATTCTTGTTCAATAAATTCCAGGAATTAACAATACTCCAAAGGGCATCTTTGAGCGTAAACCTTTTTTGAATATCTATCATTCCCTCTTTGGAGTTGCAGAATTCTAAATATTTTCGGATAAAAGCCGTTTTATACAAGCATTTTATCGAATTTAGAATACCCTGATCCAATGGCTGGATCAAAGATGTGTCCAATTCGATGGTATAAAGACAATTCAGATGTTGTCCTTTTCAAGAGTTTCTGCCTCGGGATGCCTACAAAAAAACGTTACAATCTGATAAATTACGGTTTTCGGAACATTCCGGTTTTTGGAAAGCCGGATAATAGATCCTTTACTGTATATAAGAAGCGTACTACTCCCAGAAATCCTTAAGTATTTCGAAGAGGCGTGGGCTTCTTTGTCTTAGCTCATGGAGGAGTAACTTATCTTCACTCAATTTGTCACACGAAAATATTTGTCTTTCGTTAGTTAAAGGTGCTTACTTAGTAATGCACGAGGGCCAAAGTAATTTAAATGTCATTCCTTTCATCGGTATCATTCCACAAATATATTCACAAGAACATAGTTCCAAGAATGTCAATTTCACAAGGCGATTGTAAGACCTGAACACTTCTTTCAAAACTATTCTGAAAGGTTTTCGCTTAAATGTTTTAATTACATTCAAATGCATGCGAAGGTGGAAGGTGAGAAACATTCCACTCGTATTACTTCCCTAATTTTCAATAAATAATACCTGAAGTATGTGCCTATTATTAACTCAGAGTTTACAGACAAATCATATTAAGATTCATAAAAAAATATTTTAACTTAAATTTTGATTTAAAGTAATTTAGATTTTAAAATGAAAATTCTGTATTCATTATACTGATTGATTAATACTTAATGTTGCAGCTAATTACCCATAATACAAAGATTTAAAAACAATTAATAAAACGTCAATTCACGCTTTTTTTAAGAAATAATTAACAAAATTACAAATGACGAAAAATAAATGAAAATTAAAAATGCGTGAAAGGAAATCCGTAAAAAAGAGATTTTTGAAAAATTTAGTTTAATGAGAATTAAAGTAATCATAGCCTATATGGGATATTGTCAGGGACCAGCCAGTAGTTTGTAAAATCGTGAAAATTCGTAAATTAGAGGTTTTTGTAAACGATCGTCAACTTTATAATTCTTTGAAATAATATAAATTTACCACATGTTTGAATTTGATTTTGTCTTTAATATATTTTCTTAATCTTTAAACAAAATCTCTTTAATTAAAAATCAATTCATAATTTTACATAAGTTTTAAATCCACCCTCCTTTAAATTAACTGTTTTTTTTAAATTTCTATAATCTTTCTTGCATAATCGATAACTTATTAAATGTACCGAAATACGATTTTTTAAATTTATATATGTGTAAGGAAATAAATCGATTAACAGATTCAATACCAGATGATACTGAAAGCTAAACTTGCAAATAATATTGTTTTTGATCATAAAATTTCGAGAAAATATTTTAAACATTTTAACGCAATGGTCTGTTTCTACTATAAAATATGAAATAATATTATTTCAATTTATTTTCGGCGTTTACAGGTGAAAATATTTTGAAAACTCTTAACTTCCAAAGCAAGTAAATGTAAGCAAGCAACCAATGGTTGCATGGCTCATTTTTATAATAGGTTTGCAATAATGTTTTTTCCAAATCTATAAAAATATTTTATGTTAGCTTTTAGTTTATATAGAATAACAATTTAAACAGAACTGAAAACTGAAATATAACAGTTATTGGGATAATTTTGTTCGTTTATTTAAACCACCTGCTCTTAATAACGTCAAAGCGATTTTTAGTTGGTTGAACCAGATTCTTTTGGTACTAGCTTGATAACGAATTAAGTATGACGTTCCTCAAAACGCTCTTCATCGGGAAGTTTGCATTTTGTAAGAAAAAATTATCATTATTCTTCATATTTGTGTTTCCCAATTATTATTTATTGTAATGCATTTATTTTTAATAATAATTTAAAAGCTTATCAGTCCTATGTAATTTACATTTGATCTTAATTTTGTATATCAGTACTTTTTATGCCTCATCAATTATTGATGTCCTTTATTTTCTGGGTACTTTCTGCCCATTTATAACGCGCACATACTTTTTAATCCTATTATTAACGATTTTTTATTGAAAACTATTCAATATAATGGCATTTACATTTGAAATTTTATCTGTATGTGGAATATTGAGTCATTAACTTATGCACTGAATTTTATTTTATTTCATATAGCTTAATAATATGCAAGTAATATTTCAATCTTAAAACGATCACAGTGGTTTTTACTTATTTGGTTTCCATAAATGTGATTTAATTATGAATAGGAAAAAATACGAAATGCTTTAATATTTCCATGTTTCAATCATGCTCTAAATTTTTAAAAGGTGAATTCAAATGATTCCTGTAATTCGAAAAACTTTCATATAATCTTACACTCGTGATTAAGTGTAGTAAATACATATAAGTGATAAAATTGCTTTCGGAAGCAGAAAATTTTCAAGTGCTGTTAGATTAATTTATTCATTGCAATTTAGGGAAATCAAATATATAGGGTGGTTATACGGTCTCAATCGAGACAGAAAGTCTAGAGATCAGAAGGACTGAGAGAGTTATAATCCTTCTACAGAAAATAAGTTTAAACAACTGTTATCTTCAACAATGTTGATTGCTTGATGAAACTTAATTCTTTCGTAAAGTAAATAAAGTAACATTTTCATTCGCAGAAATAATTTTAGAATTATTAAGATATTATTTTTAAGTCAAATTATATTGAAATAGTTCTCTAACTAAAGGTAAACTCGTGAATTATAGTAAGCCTTATCAAAAAAGATATTTAAAACTGCTTGAACTTTTAATTATTTATTTGAATAGTCAGCACAGAATAGTTGAATAATCATTTAAACATTTGAGCTATAGTGTCATATATTTCATGGCAAACAAGCATCATATTACATTTTCTGGAATATAAAACAGTAAACAATTCACACTAAACATGAAATAAACGTGTTTATTCTTATTTATTTGAAAAGCATACAAACAGATTTCTGTTTTGATTATTAATTATAATATAATTTTATTCAATTTAAGAACATTCTTGAGAAATGTAAACATAGTTTTGTACAAACAGAGATTTAAAAAATAAAAATATATCAAACATGTGATGAAATTACTAGAATAGGCTACAATTTACTAGAAATTAAAATTTAATGATTTTAATAAATGCTAAGTTCAAACAGCCGTACATTTACAAATTTATTTTGCTTCTTCTCATTAACTTTGTGCGTGATTTTTATTTGTTTTTAGCCCTGGAAATTGGTTTCTTATTGCAGTCATTTGCTTTTAATCTTGTATATTATACATATATTTTTCTCTTTAAACAAAATCTTGTTTAAGGAATTACTAATAGGCCTAAAACTAAATAAATGTTTCTGGTTTGCAAGAAACTAATTTTGACTAATGTAAGTATTTTCACTTTGAATTTATGAATAAAAACTATTTTCAAGTTTTTGATTTATAACCTTAAATATTCAGTTGCCGATCAGATAAATCAGCAAATTTAAATTATATCTCATTAAAATAATATTTATTCTTTATATATAAATAAAAAACTAAGAAAATTTTCTTCCAAATACTTTATTTTTGATTTAATTTTAGCATAACATTTTAATTTTTAGTAAATGCATAATTTTTAGTTTAAACAATTGATTTTCACCACACACACACACATCACACACGCACACACACACACACACACACACACACACACACACACACACACACACACACACACACACATATATATATATATATATATATATATATATATATATATATATATATATATATATATATATTCAGCAAGAAAATACTTTGATAGATTTTATAGTAAATTAATGCTTATAATAATTATGTATTTACACTTAACTTATATTCAATGAATAAGCATATTAATTGATTTGATTTTTCATGTAATATAAACTGATTTCTTTTAAATCTCCTTTTACATGCGTGTATACATATGAAAACATTATCCATTTATAAAATATTTTTATAATATGTATAGCGTATTTTTGTATTAAACTCTGAAATACAGGGAAATATTAAATTTTAACACACACACTTACTGATTTTTAATTTAATAGTTGAGCATATTTTCTAAGTTAATATTCATAATTAAATCAATTTACTGACTTCATCTATTGCAAATATTGTTTTTAAGTATAGTGTACATCCATTTATTTGGAAATTTATTTTTTTGAATTTTCATAATTTGAAATTGAATAATTTAAATCGTTCAAACGAGAACTCATATTATTGCCTTTGAAAAAAAAACAATTCTTGTTGAGATATTAATATTTATATAGGAATATTTAGTGCTCGTAACCAACAATAGCTACTAAAATTTATGAAAAAATTTTAGATACGAATTAAATTATTTAAAATTAGAAAAATATGTATGTAACTACACATTTTAAGATGAAAATTTTCCTCTCCATTTCGAATCGGTCCTCAAACCATTAAAAATCACAATTATTTCATATGCGCAAGAACTATTTCACGTTCAAAAGTTCTGGCCTAAATGTTTCAACTATGACCCGCGTTTGCTTACCAGATTTCATTTTAAAATCTCGTGTATAAGTGTATAAACAGGAGATAAATTTTTGCAATAAAGAAAAGTAAAAATTTTGGCCGCTTGAGGAAAAGTTTCTCCTGAGGCAGGAAGGGAAATCAGTATATTTATTAAAATGCATTCAATTACCCAATATATTAATTGTGTACGAGTTAAAAATAATACCATATCATTTATGAAAAATTAATAACGTATTAAAAGCGTATTGCAACAATTTCAGTGGTAGCGGGCAGAAACCCTCATGGAATTTCAGCAATATGCATTGCTATGCTGGTTCTCTGCTCCGCGCGTGTTGAAGTTCTTATTTTCTTTCTATAAATTCGGTCTCTTAGGAGTTCCATCAACCAAACATTGCAGGGATTTTAATAGAATAAATGAAAACAGTCTTTCGGAAAAGGTCTTGATATTAAAGATCTTTGCCGAAGTAACATGAAAGTAGTTCCTTCATTTTGCTCACAGGTTTGAGATTTCCTAAATCTTGTATATAAGGATAATGGTTTGTAAAGCAAGCATGCTGTTTAAGTTTATTGTACCTTGCACTTATGAGAGAGTATGTTTTAAGATAAAATAAAAACGGTCCGAACGTAAAATTGGCAATAAATCTACACAATGCAGTCAAATAATTATAATTTAGTATTTGTTAGGGCAGGGTATTATGAGAAAATAATTTATGTACGGCAATTGTGATTGGTTACAGCTCTATATAAAGAAAAAAAGCATGTCATTCCACTTCAAAGATTTCCAGGATCACCCGTCATCATTATTCTTTACCGAAAAAATGGCATGAGAAATCGCAGCATATTTTATTGCTGTAAATTTGAAGCATTTGTACCTTCTGATGTTTTCCCGGATACAATTTTAAACTAAATAGCAAATCATTTTGTATTATCGACCAAGGAATCACTAACTCGATCCAAGAGTTATTGAATAAAGTGGAAAATGGAGATTCTTTTAATCAGAGCAGCAATGCCTTCTTTGTCATTTTATTTGTCACTGTTTTTCAACTTCATCTTGGTAGCGCATCAAGTCTTCAAATTTTATAATCATCTTTAAAAAAAATATTCTTTTACACGGGTTATTTCTGCAGTGTCCTTAAAGTAACGATAAGCATTAGTTTAATTAAACTATTTCGGATGTTCTGATAAAAATGTTTTGTAAAGCTAAATTATATTATACACTGCTGCCACCATAAATGCAACAACGTGAAGGTAGCATGCAAATAACATGAAGTTTACAACATGCATTAACGGAGGAGAGGTATGCAAATGAGTAGAATTTTTTTCCAGACTCACATCATTCGCGCCTGTGGGGCCACTTCAAAGCGCTTTAAGGCTTGGAGATTTCGAAGATTTCTATTCAGAAATTGTATTTTTCTTGCGGATTTTTCAATAGAACGATCAATTATGCTTCGTATAAAACCGATAATTTCTTTATGAAGTATCCGAATTCGACATAGGAAGGATAGTTACCTACCGAGATTGTGGATTATCTTTCAGGGAAATCGGTAGTCGTGTTGGACGAAGTCCAACAACTGTAATGCGGATATGTGATTGTTAGATGCAGGAGTCTACGAAGTATTCGTATATACGACGTGTTCGATCGCATCCATCTCATTGCACCACATCACGTGATGACAGGCAAAAAGTGCACATGGCAGTGACGGATCGCTCAGCCACATTACTAACAATAGCAAAGCGCATCAAGTCTACGACGCATCATCCAGTGTCTGCGAGTACCATTCGTCACCGTTTAGAGCAGAGTAGTCCGTCCGGAAGGAGTCCATTGCTTAGTCTATCCTTGATGCAGAACTACTGACGTCTCCATTTCCAATGGGGTGATGAAAGAAGCATGTTTATGGCAGAATGGAATGAAATTATCTTTACTGAGGACTCACGATTCTCTCTGCAACACTACGATGGTCGTATTTCAGTCTGGAGACACTGTGGAGAGTGGATGCCGAGAAGCAGCGTTATGCTCTACCACACTGGTCCTAAACCGGGTATTATGATATGCGGCGGAATTGGATATCACTCTTGTACTTCTGTAGTACGCATTTCAGGTACTTCAAATAGCCAGAGCTACATCTCCGAGATGCTGGAGCCAGTTGTTCTTACTTACGGGCTTCCCCACAGTCATATTTAAACAAGATAATGTGTGACCGCACGTGGCACACGTTGTACAAGGCCTCTTCGTTCATCACCAAATAGAATTGCTTCCCTGGCAGGCTTGCTTTTTGGATCTTTCACCGATAGAAAACATGTTGTCCATGGTTATTCAACGATTGACCCAGATTACATTCCCGGCTGCCACACCAGAACAGCTTTGGCAACGTGTAGAAGCTGCATGGTATGCTGTAACTTAAGAACACATACAGTCTCTTTTAATCAATTCCGATGCGTGTGGCAGTGGTGATTCCAACAATAGAGGCTATTCTAGCTACTGATTTTGGCAGGAACCACACTTCATAGAAGTCTGTAAATTTAATCATTTGATACTTGGTCAACGTGTTATCTACAAAATAAATTTTGTTGTGATATTTCTTGTCTTTCTTGGTGTTGCAATTTGGGTGGCCAAATGTATATAAGAATGATTAATGGCGGTAAAGGCAAGAAGATGGTTCATTACTTTGATTTCGAGGTTCTTTGTAAGTCAAAGTTTAAGTGATTTTTTATGCAACAAAATCTTTTTTCTTTCTGTGATTTATGTAACAAATATACAGAGTTTCATTAATGTCGTATGAGTATAACGAGCTTTACAAGGATCAAAATAAAATCGTTTTAATGGTAGTCATTCTCTTAATTATATTTAGGAATAATCTTTTTGGAACACTGATTGCTTCATGATGGTGCAAAAGTAGCTTAGATAAAATAACTCTGCTCCTCAGTTGTTTCACTAAGTGAAATAAAATTATAATTTGAGATTTTTTACTTTCTCTTTCTCCTTGCAGAAAGGAATCCCTTACCAGCTGCATATTTAGTTACTTTTTTTAGTAGAGGTATGCTTATAGATATCGTTAATATTTTTTAGTTCTTAAGTATAGTATGTAAAATATTATTAGCCGTGTACTTAGAGATTCTTCCAAATTTGCTAGTTTTTTAATGTTCGCTGTTAAACTTATCAATAATAGTAACAAAAAAATCTTCAAATTTGATTAATATTCTCGCGCTTACTTTGACTATAATTAATTTTATTAATGAATATATCTATAATAAAATATCTATATTCATATATTGTTCCAAAGCTTAATATACAAAGTGGTTATATCTAACCTCCCCAACAAATGTTCAGCTGTATATTTAGTAATAGAGCAAACATGTCAACGGAAGGCAAAGAAATTTTGTGTATGAGTTATACGCAAGATGCGCTCACGGAATTTTGTAAAAAAATTAGTTTCAAAATTACTACCAGGTGTCATCTTTACCAAAAAAAAAAAAAAAAAAAGGAAATTTAACAATAAATGACCAAAACAAAATATGGAAGCAATATTTGTATTTATAGACTAGTTTCTGACCCATTATCATCGAACCACATTAAGTAAGGACCAGGGAAATATAAAAACAGCTCAGTTTGTAGAAAAAAGGAACAGAGCAGGATCAAATAACACAAGAAGACCGGTTGCTAATTGTGTCCAGGATGATGTACGAAAAGGTATTCCGCATGACCAACTTCATTCAGCTGCAAAATTTGAAGTCAATGAATAGTGTATTCAACAGTTGATCGTAATTAATCAATTGTGAGGCTTCGCACATGAAAGTGTTACGAAGTTCGAGAAGTCATTGAACATCACAACACTTCGACTATACATGAGACATTTTAAATAGCCTCTAAAACAGAAATTGCAGGAAGTTATGCCTGAAGAACGCGGTGGCTATGGATTAGGAATGCAGCCACTAATAACACATTCCCCTTTGAAATGTTGGATCAATAGCACTTTTGCGGAACCAGAGATATTAGAGAGGTTGTACCATCCTGTATGAAAATGGTCGATATAATTACTTGCCTTTGCTGTAGTTTCAGTGCAACTAATGTCTACAACACGTCAGTGTATAGACGGCCCTTAATGAACATGTGAGAAGCACATATTCACTGATTTCCTAAAAGAAGAATGTCACAAGGATGAATCTCGCAGTGAATCCACACCAGACAGTGACCTTTGGTGACTGTCGGGGAGTTTCAGTATGGATTCAAGTATTTTCCTTAGCCCAAATGTGGCAATCCTGTGTGTTGATTGTCTCTTGAGGTATAAACGAGCCTCATCGTTCTAGAGAATATTCCATGGCCATGACTGATCAGCAGTAACTCTATTGAGAAAACTGACTGCAAATGGTACACGCTTTGAATTATTCCTATCAAGCAACTCATGGGTGTAGAGTATCATGTATGGGAAGAAGTGCTTAATATTTCTGAATATTTTTGGATGGTGCTATAGAATGGCTTCTCTTTCGAGAAATTACACGCGTACTACTGCTCCCAAAATTTGATGTCCGTGACTGTCCGTCAGCATATGTATTAATGACATCAACAAGTACCGGTGTGACATGTTTATGGCCTCTTCTAGGTTGAACTCTAAATTTTCTTGTCTCTTTAAATCTCTTGATCATGGCTCCGATACATTTAATACTCATTTGTTAACACTATAGGGTTCTTTCTATGAGGAAATTTGCGAAATGCAGCACATTCCCCTTGTTTTCATAAAACAACTTCACCAATAACGCACGTTCATCTAAGGGCATCGTCAATAGTACAAACGGAAACATCGATAGTGAATTGTGTATTCACAATGAGAATGTGAATTCATTTATATCGTATTACAAATTTTTATCATATAATACATTTAAATTACAAGGAGAACAAAGCATTTTTTACCTGAAGTTGTTTTGTTTCTGTAATCAAAAAAGTTTAAACTCATTCTCTGACTTAATATTTGAATTGTATTTTTCAGGAGTAACTCACGGTTTATTTTTCTTTTTTAATTTAACCAAAACTATATTGAAAAGAAATATTTCAGTACAATTCAAAGAACAACAAAATTAATTATCTGAACTTATCCAACCTAATGAAATCAGTCTTCGAACTGATTTTACAATTAAATATTTCCTGAACTTTTAATGCTATTTATTAAATGCAGAACAAAATAAAACTAATGAATATATGCCAGGTAACGCTGTGGAAAAGAAATTCTCTACCTATTATAAAAAAGTTTTACATAAATCACTTGAAAGATATACGTTTAAAATTGTTAATGAATTAAGTGTAACCAATTTATGCCAAAATTTCTTTTATTAATATAGATAGTTTTGTATAAACAAGCACTTTTAGGTTTCATTATATAAATAATGAAGTGTTTGAATGTGATAAAGTAATTCGAAAAATTTGATTTCACATTAATGTTAGTAATGGAATGTCAATCCTGTCAACATTTTAATGGGATATCAAATAAAAGAGTTACGAACACATCATACAATAAAATTTTATTACCGCTATAAATATTCTTAGGAATAGCAGAAACTTTTAACTTGTATAAAACAAGATTTCCGAATAGAAATCTTGTTCTTCGAGAGATTCAGAATTCGAAAACAAAAATAATACGAAAATGCATAGTTGAAGTAGCATTTATAATAAAACGTGCAAAACTTTGTAAATAAAATATTATCTGAAGTTATGACGGATAAAATTGTTTGATAATTGAAGTTATCTCCGAATTTTTTGTGAATGATAAAAAATGTTATAGTTATTGGTAATAAAGTTTTATTAAAGAATTATAAAAGTATTATCTAGTAACAACATTTTTATTAAGAAATGAGCTTCATAACAGGCAGAAGAATATATGGTCAATAATATTATCTATTGATATATACTATATTTTTTGAGAATGGTAAGCAAATGCTGTTATAAAATTACATAATACATAAAAATTATAACTGTAGGTATTTTATTCATTATTCACATAAACATCAAGAGTACATCGTATGATAAATTATTAAAGTTGTTAGTATAATTGTAGTTACAGAAGTTTGTTTTGGGGAAAATTGTTATGTTTGATTTCTTGAAAATATATTTATTGTGTGTATTCTTACAAGAAATAAATTAATGATTACCTTACCATGGGAATTTGGTCGATTATAATTATTAGACAAAAGTAATTAGATAATGTTGATTAACTAGACTACGTAAATTTATTAAGTAGTAATTAATTCATTGATTTCTTCAGTAAAATCAAAATGTAAACATGATTATTCTCATGCGATTATACAAAAATAATATTTACTATCGAATTATATGAAAATACAAAAATAAATATGATTTGAACTTTTTAAAAGTCACGCATGCATTTTACTGAATACATATTTGATGGATATTTACATTTAACATTTCACCTTCATTTATTCATTTAATTATCATTTAATTAGGCATATACTGTGAAATAAAGTTCCAAATCAGTTAAGGCTATAATATTTTTATTAAAATAGATACAATAATCCGAAAATTATACACTGTTCATATAGAAATGTTTACTTTAAATTTTTGAAAAAAAATTTTTTTTATTGTAAAAATAATGAACAATTATTAATTTAAAATAAAAAATGACTTAAAATTGACTCTAATATTTTAACCATCAGAACATTTTGCTGAAATTTTATTAATTGATTTGAACGAAAAATTCTGTGGAAAAGTTTTTATGTTAATAATGGAAGATATTTTGGTTATTTGAAAAAACATTGAATATTTATCAGCACTATTTCGTATCAAATACTAAATTAAATTTGGTATTAAAAATTAAATGTTTCTAAGAACTGAAACTATAAACATTATCAATTAAGTTCATATAGAAAGTGATATATTTTATAAGAATGCTTAAGAATATTAAAGAGAAATAATAGAAAAAATACAAATTTAATCTATTTAATTCAAATTGCCTCACAGAATAAGCTTACTTTTAAAATTAAAATATTACTCATAATTCTTGCAATTCCTTGCAGAAGTATTCTTTTTGCTCTAAAATGTAAAAAAAATAAATATTCTTACAAGAATAATGTTCATTAAAATAATCACAATCTTACGAATTCCTTACATTTTCATCTCAATCTGCTAAGTTGGACCACCAGTGTTACTTATTTTGTTATTGTCAGTACTAATTTACTAGTATTTAAAACATTTTCACATCATTTCATAAAAGAAGTCCACTGTAACTCGTTATGGCCTACTTGAAGTTTAAAATTTACATATCGCTCACTGTTGTTGTACCTTATTATTTTTTACTTGGTCTTAAAACACGTGAGAAAAGTAGTTTCTAGTACTTTTATTTCAACCACTCTTGGCAATGTATTTAAAAATATCTTTATATACTCTGGTAATTTAGTTCAAATTACCAATAAAGTTTAAAATTGACACGATGAGTTGTTGAGAATTCTGTTAATATATTTAACAGCTTTATTTAATATAACTATTTTTGTAGCATACTTGAATAGTTAACGGCTTATATGAATAAAAAAAGTTATGTTTTGGGAAGAAAGTATTTTTTTAAAATTAAACACGTGTGTGTACGATTTCATAGCCTGTATTTTTATTATTTTGGCTTTTGCCAGGGAATATCTATTCCAATTCAAAATATTTTTTATATAATTTTGATAACATGAAAAATAATAAGAAGCAAATAGTTATTACTAATTATTTTAAAAATGTACATAAGTTATTATTTTAATACTTTATGTCAATAATTTATTTAAACTATTGTCGGAAAGTTAGAAATAGAATTCCCTTTAAACTTTTTGAAGACGCTATGTAAATAATTTAAAACCATTTATAAAGCTTCCATAATGTGAAATATGGATTCGACAATACACGTATTTTTACGTGTATCAATTTCTAGATTTTGAAGAAAAGTACCAACTTTCATTTGACAAAAATGGTACCAGTAAATTAGAATGAAACAGAGCCATTGTATACAACATATAAAGAGGTAAAAGTACAAAAATGTAACAGACTCTTAATAGTTTTTAGATGTAAATTTATCAAAATTTTACAAAAAGTAAGATTTACAACATGGAATGCGATAAAAAATTGATGCAACAAATCATATGTAGATATATGAGATGATCTCGCGCGCGCGCGATTTCATTTACACTCGTGTCTATAAATTATGGATAGTGCAAGTTCAGGCAAAGATAGTGACAGAAGCAAAACAAATGTGACTTATTTGTAAAGTCTATTTATTAAATAAAAGGTAGAAAGCAAAAAAGATGCTATATGTTTGATCTCATTAATAAAAATTGCGATTTTTATTTCCTGAAACAAATTTTAAAAATATCTTATTTACAAAAACCAATATAACATGGTTGGTATGATGTTTAATAGATAGTATACCCCCAGACGATGCAATACCGGCCGTACAACGCCTAGGCACGCTGAGTATCAAGTTATCGATCTAATCTTGGGGAATATTTCATCACTCATTAAGCAACGCTCTACGAAGTTCCAGTAGGTGTGGGAAGTGGTTGACGGGCTGCAATTCGTCGGCCAAGCATGTTTCACATATACTCTATTGAATTCAAGTCCAGTGAGTATGCTGTCCAGTCCATACGGGTGATACCCTCCAATTGAAGGCATTCGTCTACAATGTTTGCATGGTGAGGACGGCGGTTGTCATCCATAAGCTGAATTTCTGCACCCATGGCACCCCAAAACTAACGTACAGGTTGTTTCAGAATGGCATCCCGATATATGTGACCATTCATGGTTACATTCTGAACATGCAGGTTAGTTCTGGATCCCAGAATATTTCTTCCCCAAACAAGCAATCCTGCACCACCTTAACGGTTTCGCTCAATGTTGTTCTCTTGGAGGTACCGGGTATCTGGCCCTCTCCGTTTGAAAGTCCATTGCAAATCAAGCTAAACTTGGACTCGTCAGAAAACATCACAACTGACCACTGTTGCCGTGTCCACAATGCATGCTCTTTACTCCAAACTAATAATAGCAAATTAAATACACTGCCCGACCTTGAAAATGCAACACCAAGAAGAAGTGGTTAGAAAATTATGCAAATTTCAGGGTAGATGTACCTTACTGAGTTACGCAAATGATGTAAAAAAACGCAGCTCTCCATTGCATATAAGATAAGATATAAGGCGAGGAACTGGTAGAGTGGACAATATTCGTGCCGTTATAGCTGGTTGGAAAATAGTCGTTGAAAGTTTGTTCTTGTCGCAAGCGACATCTGTAATTGTTGAGAAAGCCAAACCATCATTGATGGAGTCAGTTACAGCAGAAAGACGATTTTACGTGGGGTATGGTGATTGGACTGATAACAGAAGGTTGTTCCGTACGGCAAATCACAGAAGGTAGACATCTGGACGCATCCACAGTGCGACGGCTGGGAGGAAGATGTTTGGAACAAGGAAATGTGGAGCGTTTGTGGGGTGTCGATTAAGCCAGAATGACATCAGCAACCATGGATCGACCCTTTCGGCGTTAAGTGGTGGTAGCCCCGCAAACCACATCTACTGAAATTGTACAGCATGTGAAAGACAACCTGTTTTCTCCAATTTCGAGCACAATCATTTGCCGTCGATTGGTTGCTAGTTGCCTGCGCTCATGACGTCCGTTAAGAAGTCTGACATTGACCCCACAACATAGACGCCAACGTTTTGAATAGGGCCGGATTAGAGATATGTGGATGTCGGGATGACACAAGATCATAGTCTCAGATGAGTCACGCATCTGTTTCTTCAGTGATAGTCACCGCCTATGAATGTGGCGTTGATATGGAGATAGATCCAATCCCGCAATAATTGTGGATCGTCCCATAGTGCGACAACATGGCATCATGGTTTAGGGTGCCATTGTGTAAAATTCCGGGTCACCTCTAGTTCGTATTTACGGCCCTATGAAAGTCTAACATTACGTGAATGATGTGCTGCGGATGATGAGACTCCCCTAACTTCAGGGTGTGACTAATGCCTTTTATTAGTAGAATAACACGCAAGTGCACATTGCTAGCATCTGCCAACAAGACTTGTAAGGTGTATAATTGATTACTGGGCCACCGTTCCGGCCAGATCTCTCATCAATCGAACACGTCAGGGTTGGACACCATTTGCAGACTTTGCCACTGCCTCCTTCAGAAGATGTACTTTGGTAAATGGTTGATAGAGAATGGAGAGTCATATATAAGGACAACATCCATATTCTAGGTATATGTTCACTCGTATAGGCACACTGACTCTGTGCCTAGACGTGTTACTTCGTTTTTTGCCGTTCACGGTCTGAACAAGATAGAGAACAGATGGATCAAGACATGACAAAGCAACGGCGCAGCATTCGCGGTTACACAAAAAGACCAAATATTTTTCTCTCAACAGTTCAAATTAAATAATTATAACTTTGTGTTTCAAGCTGAGGCATAAGCGGTTACAGAAGCGATGAAATATATAATTACCAATAAAATTAATACCAACAACAATACGGACTGACATCCAGTCTGTTCTATCATTGTTTAAACCTTTACTCTCGATCCTGAGGTCTCAGGCAACAAACATATCGACTCACTTGTGATCCGAGCCAAGAAGCGACCTAATATAATGAAATAAATTTCTTTTTGCGACTGGGGTGCAGATGTCAGAACACTAAGAACAACATACATTTCTTTGATACGAACAGTCCTTGAATATGGCTTTCAAGTATACCATGTTGCATCAGTTACCAATCTACAAAAACTTAAGAGAGTACAGGTCAGTGCGGCACGCATCGTTACAGGGCTCCGTAAGAGAACACCAAAAAAAATTGTTATTTATGAGGCACACTTACAGCCGTTTCAGGCGAGATGTATCCCAAATCTGATGAAGTACTTCAGTAAACTTTATAGCTACCGTGACCAACATCGAACCGCTAACTTCCTGTAAGGCTGGAAGAATGACCAGAGGCTGAAAACGCCTAGTCCTCTTGGACATGCAGAGAAGTTGGATGTTTTAAAATCTTCTGTTTCCGCTAACTCTCTAATTCCTATCGCCTCACCTCTTGACTCTTTGCCAGGAGTGTTCTTCCATACAGAATTACTAATACACTCTAATAAATCTTCTCAATATCCTGAATTCTTAAAACAAGCTGCCTTAGAGTTCATCAATAACATCCCCTCTGATGCTGTACAAATTTATACTGATGGTATTAGGGATAAAGATGGCCACACTGGAAGCGGAGTGTTTCTTAAAACTGAAACTTAATTTTTTTTTCTAAAACAACGCAATGCTGATTTTAGTCCTGTCTTTTGTGCAGAATTTACAGCCATTGATATAGCTCTGGACTTTTCCTTGAACAAGCAGTTAAACGGTGAGATTTGGATTCTAGTTGACAGTCGCAGCGTTATTCGGTACCTTGAAAACTGGAGGCATATTGTTGACCAAAGGGGAATTTGTGTTTTCAAAAAGCTTAAAGCATTATCTGAATCTTCCATTATTCATTTTCAATGGATTCCATCACATGTCGATCTTAAATATAACGATATCACCGATGGCCTTGCTAGGGATGCATCATCGCTGCCTCTTGGTTCTGCTGATCCGCTGACTTTCCAGGAAATCTCTTCTAGGAGTAAGGCTCTTGCCAACTCATCTTGGAAAAATCCGCCATCTCATTCTTGGTACTGCGGCTCTGATCCTGGGAGATCTTTTAGCTTCGACGGTGAAAGACGTGATCAGACAGCCTTGTCCAGACTCAGAACCGGCAATCTTCGGAATCTACGGTTCTCCCAGGACAAACAAATCTTTCCCACCTGCACTTCGTGAAATACTAACGAAGCCAATCCAGAACAACTACTGAACTACATTGGCTTTTCAAAGCGTTAACTTTTATACAGCCCTTGATCTGTCCTCGATTCTTGGAAGGCGAAGTATGTCATGGATCTGGTCTGATTCAGACCAGAGGACAAGAAAGAAGAAGAAGATTGTTCAAACCAGTGAACAAATCACAAATCATCCGTGATACCCAGGAGTGTCTATAGGCAAATACATCATGCAGAATCCAATTAAGCTGGATTAAAGCACACGTGGGCAATTGGGAGATGAAATGGCGGACATAAAAGTAAAAGAAGCTGCTATCAATGAGGAAGTGTGAGTTACAAATCTGCCAAAACCAAGCTCTTTCTTAAAACTCCTCCTATATATAAAAAATCATCGGGACTTGGCCCAGAACATGGGACACATTGCAAAGAAGTAGATGTACCCACCATTTACTTCCAACAGTCTCCATAGACTTCCTCATCCCAAATCCATTTATTAACTATTTAATAACAAATCATGGACACCTCCTTGAATACTTCACAAGATTTGATAAATCCAATCTGCAAATGTAATGACTTAGGAACTGCCCTTCACTTTGTAGATGGACATAGTGAAATGTCCATCTACAAAGGTCATCAACATAAAAAGGCACCATAGACAAACAGACCTTCAGTTTGTGTAATTTTGTCTAAAGGACGGTTTTAGGTGGAAAAAAATAATTTAAATTATCAAATTCTTAACAGTACAAGGACTCAAATTATGCCGTGATCCTGTTCAAACTTCAGCAATGGTAGACAATGAACTTTATTCATTATCAGATGAACAATTATAATTCCATTAAGTTTTTCTAATATTTGCATACATATCTACTGCTGTTCATAATAGTGTCATTATTTTAGCTGTTAAAACTAATGTTTCGAGTAATATGAAACATTAATGTCTAGTCAATTCATGAAAAATCATTAAGGAAATAATAAACACGAATACTTCATATCGATTATAACTTTAAGTCATAATGTCATGGAACCCTAATCTGTTATTTGAATCAAATGTTTCAAGTAAAATTCTTAAAAAGAGACTTAATAAATCATAAAAATAACTGTCATTTAAGTATGTATAATAATTCTACTCTCTTCTATTATTATTTTATCTTATTATATTGCTTTTTTAATTTATAATTATACTTACATTTAATTTTGTTTATATATCATTTGGTGTTCATAATAATATAGCAATTTTATTACTTAAATTTAATGTTTAAACTATTTTTATACATTAATGTCGTGTTAATTTATGTAAATTGATATTAATTTAAGATTGTAGAACCCTATATACTTTTTCTGTAATTAATTCTATTTTATCATATTGTTCTTTTATGCTTCCCTAAAATTTATAATATTTAATTTGTAATTATTTTAGAGTATACGACAATCATGTATCTGAACGGTGATGCAGACACCTACTTCACTAGGTTGTCTGTAGGCTTTCAAGGCTCACCTATGGGAATATAATTTTAAATAAACTCCAGGTGGGGTCGTAAGTTGGCCTCCATAAATGTTACGGACGGCTCTCGGAGATGGTAGGGCATAACCCGATAACCAGTTGGTAAAGTCGGGGCTCCGCTACTTTGCTATGTTGACCTACTGAGCCAACCCTGTTCTCTCTATATATTATGCAGGTCACTTCAAAATACTTATCACTTATTGTCCGTGGCTGTTTCTCTCTGTTTGCCGAGTTTCACATCCCATTCTGGTAACTCCTTCTTTCAGTTGCGTTTTAATATCAGACAGTATACATGAAATAGTTTAATGAAATGAATGTTTCTCAAATAATTTTTCTGATTAATTTGTTTGCTTGCATGAACAGACTTGAGAAAAAATTTATAATGTTGCGTACTCGGAACCGCTAGATCAAGTACCGAAAAATGAAATGAAATGAAATTAGATTTAATAACAAAATTCCACAAAATGCAGTAATTTGCAGTTCTACTGAATTCACAACGCAATCTAGAAATTGTACAAAACAGTTAACACCACTTCAATTTGCAATAAATAGCTTTCGCCCGCAACAACGTGCGAGCACTATAAGAAACTGATATCAACTGACTGCTTGGATCCGCTGGAAGCCTCTATACATAGTACCCGAAGATCTTCCACAATTTTCCAGAACATTTTGTATTGTTCCAAAATTTTACCATAAGTCACCAAAGGTCGGCAACTAACCCAAAGAATTAAGTTTGGTGGCAAAAATTAAGTTGCAAGAAACGGGGAGAAATTTCCACTATCTCGCCAATTTGGTGATTTTCCCGCAGAACCAGTGTATTTTGTACGCAAAGCGCAACAAATGGACACTATTAGAGAGCTCTATAAAAACTCATATAATCAAGTTATTTACACAAAATTATTTGTGAGTTCTACATTCTAAAAGGCAGTATAAGAATAAGTTAACAAATCAAGATAAAATTATACATTGTATTTACAAAATTCGTAAATGATATTACAATTTCACAAGTAATATTTTTTCTTCTTTGAAATAATTCACACATTTTTTCAGATATATTTTGGATTTCAATAATCTGGAGGAGCAGCTATGGTCTTGAATGCTACACAAATACAGATATTGATGATTCTGGACCTGTAGTCGTTACAGAGATTGGCACAATTGCTGGGAAATACATCAATGTAATGGATAAGCGAATTCCAGCTTTCCTGGGAATACCTTTTGCTAAACCTCCGTTGGGAGAAAGAAGATTCAAAATTTCAGAGCCAATAGAAGAATGGAATGGTACTTTGATAGCCAAAGAAAAATCACCAGCCTGCATGCAGTATTCCAGTCGAGAAGTAGGATGGCTTCCTCCCCCTACATTTAATTTTAGTGAGGACTGTTTGTACCTAAACGTATGGTTGCCTCCCAACTGTTGCTGTAACAGAATGGAGAAACTTCCGGTGATGGCTTTTATATATGGAGGCGGATACTATTCCGGGTCAGCAATGATGGATATATATGACGGTGACGTTTTGGCTACTCTTGGAGAAGTTATAGTTGTTACTTTTAATTATAGATTAAATGTATTTGGTTTCCTTAATCTTGATTCGAGAGATGCTCCTGGAAATATGGGTCTATATGACCAACTTTTGGCCTTGAAATGGATTCGTAAAAATATTGCGAATTTTGGTGGCAATCCAAACCGTGTTACATTGTTCGGTGAAAGTGCAGGCTCATTTTCAGTATCTCTACAAATGGTTTCTCCTCTTTCAAGAAATTTATTTCACAAAGGTATTCTTGAAAGTGGTACATCTATTCTACCAATAACGGTCGACAATGTAAATTCATCTTTTAGTAAAGCTATTAAATACTCAAAAGTTCTTGGCTGTTCAATCAAGAATTCAAATTTAAAAAGTCTGTCAAAAGATATTTTAGATTGCTTGAAATCTAAAAATAACATTGAGCTTGCTATCGCGGATAATTATTTCACTTCAAAATTTCCTGCTTTTTTTGCACCTTCTTATGGAAATAAATGTGATGATTGCTTGAAATATTTTTCGGGCTCACCATTGAAAAATCTACAATCTGGAGAATTCTCTCAAATACCTACACTGATTGGTAATAACAAAAATGAGGGTACGCTCTTTATGATATATACTATTCCACGCCTTTTTAGATTTGATCAAAAGCCGCTTCTTACTGTTTCTGTGGCAAAGAAAGCCCTTCAAAATTTTTTTAGTATTTTACAATTATCTAAAATTCCTTCAAATCGTATATTCAATTATTACATGAAAAATGTAACACTTGGCAGTTCTGACAGCCCTCTTCATGCGGTATCGATGATATATGGTGATTTTCTTATAAAATGTGCGAATATAGCTCTTGCTGATAAAGCAAAAGATGTGTACTATTATTATTTTTCTCATCGTTCTTTGAAGGACAAAGACGACAAATGGGTAGGAGTGCCTCATTTTGCTGAAATTCCTTACGTTTTTGGAGACGTATTTAGGAATACTCAAAATTACACCACTGAAGACAGAAAAATCAGTGAAGATGTAATTCAAACATTCACTTCATTTGCTCATAAGGGGTAATTAGTATTTTTTATTATTTACGTTTCATAAATTAAACTATTTGAACAAAATAATACTATCTTTTATATCAGATTACAAATTAAGAAATTTTCTTGTTTTATTCATTAAAACATATCTCTAATTTGGAAAATTTATCGTATAAAACTATATTTTTCATTAGTCTATATTGATATGAATATTTTGAATAAAAAAATATGTTTTCATATAATAATTTCGTAATATATATATATATATATATATATATATATATATATATATATATATATATATATATATATATATATATATATATATATATATATATACTTTCTTAAAATTTTTATACTTGATGTTAAAACTTCTTTATGTGTTATTCAAAATTATTTTAAAATTGTATTTGAATTGTAATGTAGGTAAGTATAAAAATATTAATATTGTAGGGAGGTAAGAAACTGGAAGTTAGAATTAGGCAAAACATTACATTTATTACATTACACATAATTAAAAAATAAGTTACAAAGAAAAGACTTAATAATTATTAACAAGGTTACATAGTACAAGTACAGTACAAATTATAAACAAAATTATTAATGAACCGGAGGATTCGACTTCCGTTCCTCACCCCTCTATTCTATCTTCTAACCCTATTGGATATTGAATATTTTGTATTGGGCAGTAACGCCATCTATCGTCAATACAGATAATATGGATCTGTTACAACCTCCCCCTCTTACCCCGAAGACATCCCGACCAGGGGGTCAGCAGGCGTTTTCCTGAAATGGTTTTGCTCTTGAGCATGAGCTATAGCAGGAGTGGGAGTTTTAGGGCTGTTCATTTTTGTTTGCCGACCTCATCGGCGCAAAGCTTTGATAGGTGAAGTTTTCCTTCCTTGAAAAGGAGTCAATGCCGAAGTGTGATGTAATCCTATTGGTATATTTGGAGAATTTGTGTTTGCCACAGAATACGATACAGGAGATTTTTGAGTAACGATGATAAATGGTCCATCGTGACGAGGCGAAAATTTCGCTGCAACACCAGCACTTTTATTAATTAAATTTAGTTTGCTAATCAAAACTAAATCTCCCGATTTATATGTAGGAGCTGGTCTCCTTCTCTCGTCCGCAAATTGCTTGCTTTTATTTTGCTGTTCAATGAAGATCTATTTGGCTTCAGATGTGAATCTTTCCAGTTTTTTTAGATACGGGGTCATTTCAACGACTAACTAATCGTTCTCGATGATACCATGAAAGTCGTTGGTAACATCATCAAGTGCATGGAGCTCTCGTCCAAAATTGAGAAAAGCTGCAGTTTTTTCAGTTGAACTGCACTTTGAAGTGTTCAGTGCGAATCGAATTGCAGGGAGTTTTTCGGACCAGCTATCATGCCGATTTTTAACTAATATGGCAAGACGAGGTTTCATATCACGGTTCTTATGTCAACTGGATTTGCTTGAGGGTGGTAAACTGGTATAAAGGATTGATGAAATTTCATGAGATAACATATTCGCTGCATCACAGCAGAAACAAATTTCGGTCCATTATCGCTGATAATCTTGATCTCATAAAGATTCCGTTTCTCATAAAGATTTCTTCTACAAGAGTTTCTCTTTGCAAATAGCACAATCCATTTCGTAGTAACATCTTCTATTATAAATATCCATTTTTTCCCATGGCTATCTGGAAGAGGGCCTTACAAATCAATGGATAAAGTCTCAAACCTTTGGGATAGTACTGGAGTCTGCAGCAGAGCAGCAGGTTTTTGGTTGGAGGGCTTGTATCGCATACATTCTATGCAATCTTTTACATAATTGGTGATGTATTTCCGCATGCCAGACCAGTAGTATTTTCAGAAATTCTATCAAAAGGGCCTTCAGCAGCATAATTACCTGCGCTGGAATCATCGTTTAAGAATCTGCTCTGTTGCACCTTCTGGAATTGCAAGCTGGGCCTTATCAGATTCTGAATCAGGTGCATATTTGTACAAGACACCTGTGTTCATCAAAAAACCTTTTTCCGTCCATGTTCTGTATTCCTAAGTCAAGTCGACTGCTTCCAAGGCATTTAATATTTTCTTCAGATTTTCATCTTGAATTTGGCTGTCTATGATTTCTTTAGGACTTTTGGTACGAAAATCTACTGAAAGAACAGTGGGTTGGTTAAAAGTCACAGAACATATCTCGCATGGGTTATCTCCTTGGTGACAGGGAGGGCGAGATAACATGTCAGCTACCACATTAATTTTTCCAGTAACGTACTCGATATGGAAGTTGAACTCTTGAAATTGTAGAGCCCAACTAGCAAGTTGTACTGACGGGGATTTTAAAGACATGAGCCATCGTAACACCAGATGGTCGGTGACAACTGTGCCTTCTTGTCCCTCAATATAACATATGAGTTCTCCTAAAGCCACAACAACTGCAAGGGCTTCATGTTCTGTAGTTGAGTAGATTCGCTCAGCACTTGTTAGTAGTCGGCTTGCATATACGATGGGATGTTGATCTTCCTGGGCTTTTCCTCCGAGGAGGACAGCACCTAAGGCATGCCCACTAGCATCAATGCGCAAGATGAGCGGTTTTCTTGGATTACACTGCTTAGGAACAGGTGTTGAAGTAAGTAATGTCTAAGTTTTGGAAAGAAATTTTTTCTTGTTCTATCCAGCACCATAAGGAGAATTTCTCTGTTAGATTACTGAGAGGACTGGCTATTTCAGAAAAGTTCGGAATGAACCTCCTGTAGCAGGAACAAGTTTGCAGAAAGGACTGAACTTGCTAAACATTTTTGGGTTCAGGCATGTCCAAGATAACAGCAGTTTTTGCAGGATCAACCTCTAGACGTTCAGGGGTAATATAATGCCCAAGATATGTAATCTTTGAACATGAAAATTGCATTTTTCTCGGTTAGCTGTCAATTTGAATAACTCAAGTCGATGAAATATGTCTCTTAAATTTTCTAAATGTTCCTGAAACGACTCTGATAGTACTATAATGTCATCAAGGTAGGAACAAAGAAAAATGTCACCAAGACCACTTTGGAATTTCTCTATATGTCTCTGGAAGGTCGCTGGGGCATTTTTCAATCCGAATGGCATTCGTATGAAACGATATGTCCCGAAAGGACAAACAAATGCAGTTTTGTCTCTATCCATAGCAACCACATTTACCTGGTAATAACCAGCTTTAAGGTCGATGGTCGACATATAACGAGTTTGTTTAGCTTCTTGAAGTAAATCATCTATGCGTGGAAGAGGGTAAGAGTCTAAGTTCGTGATGGCATTCAATTTTCTGTAATCCACACAGAATCTTATAAGCACCATTTGGCTTAGGGAGGAGCACAACAGGAGCTACGTACGGAGATTCACAGGGCTCAATAATTCCTTCACTTAAGAGTCTATCAATTTCATTTTGCATGATTTCTTTCCTAGCTGGAGACACTCGATACGGAGGAAGAGAAACCGGAGGATGGTTCTGCGTATCAATGTAATGCTCAATAAATGGGGTTGCTTCTCCCCCTGGACTAATGATAGTTTCATACTGGGATAAGAGTCCATTTAATTTAATCCTTTGTTCACCAGTCAGATGAATACCTTCATCTTCACACAAATGATGAAGATGATTCTTTAATTTCTTTTCCCGGGCGGGAGTCAAATGTAATGTTTCATCTTCAACAGTACTACCTTTTCATTCACAGTTAACGGTGCAACCATTTGGGAAGCATTTGTTTGTACCTACCCCAAAGATAGCTCTTCAAAATAAAATTGTCGTTTGGGTTGATCATTGAAAAACCTAATGTTCCGTTTCAAATTTAATACAATCCCAGCCGAATTCAGAAAGTCTATTCGCAAGAGGTTGTTTTCTTTCGCCTCAGGGATGGCAACAAGCTTCAAAGGCAACGTATGGCCTCCAAGACGAATTTTTACCTTTGTTGTGTTAATTTCTCTTTTTATTTTACTACCATCTGATAAAGACATTAGTAGTGTACTAGTGGCAAAGATTGCAAATTGTTTCTGCAGGATATGGTAAAGTGTTTCTCCTGCGATTGAGTGGGTTGCAGCAGTGTCTGCGCAAGTGGTACCCATGACTCCATTGATAGTTACTCTTAACGTTGCCTTCAGTGCGGTGCACTAGAAGCCAATTGAAGAATAACACTGCTGGAAGTACCAGAAATTATCTTTTCCTTTCCTTTACAGGTGGAACCATTTAGGTTTAATAACTCCTGGACTACCACATCCATAGCCTGTAACTTCACTTGACTCTTTCTTAAGATTCTCATTTCTTTCCTGTCGAGGCTTTTTTTCTTGAGTAAAGTGTTTAAGGAAACTGCTTCTTTTGATGTATTGGAAGGAGAGATTTCTTTACACCACACCGGACACTTTCGAAAGCATCTAGCTTCTCAACGAGATCAACCGGAGAAATAAATTCAGACCAAATATCGATAAAATGTTCTTTAACATCAGAGGGAACTTTCTTCTTGATTTGGTCTGCAATGATAAGTTGTTTTAATTTTTTGAAATCCTGAACCATAAGTTCTTCAAGCCAGCCATCAAAATAGCTGGACAGATCAAAGAAGTCTCTCCATGTTTTCTCTGGGTCTTTTTTGTGTTGAGCAAACAGCTGTCTGAATTTGTCTCCAGACAATTTAAATCTTTTCAGAAGTAGTTCCTTTACTTTCGCATATTTGTGTTTCTTCAGGTTCTCGAACGATGAGAGCGTCAATGTCAGATGGCAGGGTGACTATTAAATAAGGGATCCATGAAGATGCAAGTAATTTCATATATTTAATTTGTCCTTCGAAAACTGGGAAGAATGTAACTAATTCTTCTTTTTTCGAATCGAATTTTGGCAAAAGAGTGCTGAAATTGCTAAAATCAAGCTTCTGGTGTGCTACCGAGTGGCCAGTTGACGATAGAGTATCTATGCTTGCCAAACGCTGAGATTCAATTTGAAGCTGGAGTTTCTCCAGTTCATACTTTTGTTGTTTCTCAAATTTTTCCTTCTCATCAGCTATTTTGGATTCTCTTAAAGCTGTGGTTTCTTTCGCAATTCGCTCTTTGGTAATTGCTTGAAGCATACTTTTGACCACAGTTTCATTATAAATAGGTGCTTTGCTAATGAGATCTGTTAATTTTACTATTTTTAAATTATCTCCCGCTACCAAACCAAGCTCGTCGGTTAAGGTCCTTAAATCTTCTTTTCGGGCACGGTAAAGAAAGGCTATTCTTGATTTTAAAAGCTCTTATTTTATAACTTATTATTTAAATTAAACTAATCAATTAAACAAGTTTTGTTAAACACTTATTAAGCAATATTTATTAAATACTAATTGTTAAATAATCAAACACATGTTTTTTTAATTTACTTATCAACAATAATATAATTTAAAAATATTTTTCACATTTATCATACTCTAACACTAGAAACAAAACAGAAAACTAGTTAAGATATGTTAAAATGATAATTCAAATTAAATTACAAACCAAAAGTTATGATAATATCTAAAGTTATTTCTTGTTTTTTAAAAAAAAGAAAGGAAGAAATATGAATAATAAACAATATCTACTAGCAACTTTAATTACCATTCAATTAATAAATTAATTCCATAACATTTAAACAAATAATACACAATTTCTTCTGAGTAAAAACAAAATTATTTCTAAAACTAATAAATTTTCTTAAAAAAATTCAAAAATCAATTTCTGCATTTTACTTGACAATCAATTTCACATCAATAGTTGAAAATTTACTAACTTATAAGCAAATTATTTTCAATGTAAAAACATCCAATGTTCTTATAATTTATTTAATAAAAAATCATATCTTGTAAAAATTTTTAAATTACCATATATACTCATAGAAAATATTCAAAATAAACAAATAAATACAAAACATTCATTTCTAATATCTTATTTTAGCAATGTCATAAAATACAAAATTCTACAGAGTATTATTTTCTTTCAAAAGAAATAAAAAATTTTAAGATATCAAGAGTAAAAACAAAATAATAAGATTACTACACAACAGAAACATTATTCTTATATTTTGTTTTGTTTTGTTTTCGTTTTTAAACTTCATATATTCTTCATAGATAGAAAAAATTTAAATTTTCTTTCGAATATAAAACAATCTTTTAAAAATAAACAAATAAAATATTACTATTTATCAAAACCAACAGCCGTTACTTCGACTTCTATACTTTTGTCTAGACAGAACATTGACTCTCTTTTTATACATAGAAATTATTCTAACTTTATTCTTTCAAAGAAAATAAACAAAGATAATCAGTTTTTAATTTAAATATGCAATATCAAAAGCTTATTCTAATTTAAAACAATAACAAAATCAATCGATTTCTTTCGATTTTATCCGTTCACGAACAATATAGAACAATGTTTAGGGTCACTTCTGTTTTCAATATAAGCAGTTTAAATTCAAGAATTTTACTGAACATGTTATACATTTCAAAACATTAAACTTCATTGTATATGCAAATTGACGTGCAGAAAAATATATATCAAATACATGCAGTATTAGTAGACAAACTTATAAAATTCATGCACACGTCTAATCAAAATTTAATCAAAGCAAAAGTTATAACGACAAATAACGGAAGTAATACCACAAACACAAAAGTTATGTTATTTGCATTAGTTTTAATACAAAACATGCTATTATTACAACATGCCAACATTATCAGGAT
>JAJQOW010000788.1:0-82900 GCA_037975125.1 Latrodectus hesperus | reverse complement strand
AAAGTTGTTGTTGTTGTTGTTGCTTATCCTCCATGTCTGACGGAGTCAGACTAGATCCACGAATTCGTTGACTGTAAGGAAGTCGAAGACTAAAAGAGGATTGCTAAAGAGATCCTCCCTAGAGAGACCCATGCAATCCAAAAGATGCTCAGGAGAAGCCTGATGATTTTGGCACTTGGTGCAGGTGACGAAAGTTTTCCTGCCCTCGTTGAAAGTGAGGCACTTAATATGACCGCTAGCAAGTCTTGAGAGAACAGTCCGGGTACGTCTGTCACACGGGAGGTCAAGGGACAAACCCGGTTTTGATCCCTTGTACCAATTATGGGTGGGGGTGTTTTCCACTCCTCCGAGATTTTTGATTTTTCCCGGGAGTATAACTCCAGAAAAGTAAGTGTGGAAGAGGGAGTATTTGAAATCCTGCAACCCTCCTTAGCAAGATTATCGGCCATTTCATTCCCGTGGAGATTCACATGTGAAGGTA
Source organism: Latrodectus hesperus (assembly GCA_037975125.1). NCBI lineage: Eukaryota > Metazoa > Arthropoda > Arachnida > Araneae > Theridiidae > Latrodectus > Latrodectus hesperus. The sequence continues at coordinate 82,419 of JAJQOW010000788.1, read as the reverse complement.
TCCATTGCAAGTGAACATCATGATTAAGTGAAATGAGTTTTAATTTAAGCAGGATAGAGTTGCTGATCTTGTCGCCTACAAGAAGCCAATTACTAAGATGGTGGAGAGAACTACGGCTGTCAGACAAGATCCATAGGTCACCATAATCCTCTTCAGAAAGGATAGCTTCTAGTCCCAGGTCTATCGCAATCAATTCACTTCTGAAGACAGAGCAGTGATTGGGATTACGATGAGAAAGAGTGAATTTGGTGTGAGGGGTTTCAATATATATGCCACTACCTGCTAGAATATCAATTTTACTACCGTCAGTGAAGATTTTGATGGCATTGTTAGGAATGTGGTTTAGGTTTTCCAAGGTCAGTTGTCTAAGATGTTCTGGGATGTAGTCTTTCTTATTAACATGAGTACTTAAGTTAAAGTGAAAGTAAACCCTGGGGAGTCCTTCTGCAGGATTCAAGCAGCACTGTAATGAGTTGGATTCAACATTACTATTAGGTAGTTGAAGAGAGACGGCCAGACTGAAAGGGCTGTCCTTCTTTAATCTTTGATGATTACTCCAGCTGTTAAGATACTTGGAGGTCTTGTTGCAGAGGCCATAACTAGAGAGTTTATTATAGTATTTAACAAGACCAGCTTGTCTTCTAGTATGGAGCGGCTGCAAGTCAGCCTCAAAAAGAACAATATCAGAAGGACAGCTATGTCTTAAACCAGTGATAATCCGGGTAGCACTTAATTGAACTTGTTCTAACTTCTTAAGGTTAGTTTTGGATGCGCAACAATAAATTGGGAAACCATATTCAAGTATAGGCCGAATGAAAGTCATATATGTTGTTCTAAGGGTTGTTGCATCGGCTCCCCAGTCGCTACCCGCAATATATTTAAGAATGGTAAGACGTTTTCTACTTTTCAATACAATGTGTTCGATATGCTTGTTAGTAGTGCACTCTTGATCCAGAATAAATCCCAGATATTTGGGGTGCTTCTCATAAGTGAGATTCTGTTCCTCCAACTTCAGTTGTGGTTGATAATTATATATACGCTTATTGGTTGTGAAGAAAGTAGCAATTGATTTGCAAGGATTAAAACTGATTTTATGTTCCTTGGCAAAGTTGGACACAGCTACAAGACAATTATTAATTCTCGATTCAATATCATTAATATTGTTTCCTGAGCTCCAGAGTACTATGTCGTCTGCAAACAGTCCCACCCTAACTCTGGTAGAATTCAGTTTTTCAATGCCAGATAAAAACATCGTGAAAAGAGTAGGGCTAAGCACTGACCCCTGAGGAACTCCTTGGCTGAGCTTAAATGGTCCTGAAAGAGACTTGTTAACCTTCACCTTGATAGATCTGTGTTGTAGAAAGTCTGCGATCCATGTTAAAGCATTGCCACAGATTTTGAAATAATCGTGAAGTTTGATAATCAGTTTATCTTTCCAAACTCTATCGAAGGCCTTTGTGAGGTCCAGAAAAGCGGCCACGGAGTGGTGAGTGGGTTTGATATTCTGGGCATCTCTAATGGATTGACAGAAATATAAAATTTGGTCTGTAGTGCTGTGACCTTTTCTAAAGCCATATTGCTCACTGGGCAGTAGATTGTTTTTATCCAGATAACACTGTACTCTTATTAAAATCATTTTCTCCATGATTTTGCAAGGCATGTTCGCCAGTGCGATTGGTCTAAAATCTTCAGGAGAACAAGAATTCTTGCCAGGTTTTTTGATTGGGATGATGGTGGCTCTTTTCCATTTAAAAAAGTAAAATTAGTCATTGTCATGCCATCATATATAAGATTGGATATAAATTTTCTGAACTAGTTGCATGCCGCCATTACCTTTTGTTGATACATTCTAATTCTTTATAGTTATCCTGTTTAAAAAAATTGCATTATAAGAACCATGGATTGCTATTTGTAAACTACATTTTTTTGTATATACATAGCATTTTGATTAATAAGTTTAATATTAGGTAAGAATATGACAATATCTTAAAGTTATAATCATAGTGTCTTGTTAATCATCTTTTTCATATCCATTGTTCCTCCTAACTTGAACATGTTTATATAATCTGAGTGCCAATTTATACTTATTTATTATAAGATAGTGCGAATAGCATTGTATCATCGTTTCATTTGAAATAAAACTAAGTAGCTATCACTTTACAATAGGAGTTAGGTAGGCGGAGCCACTGAAAAAGGAAGGACAAAATTCCGAAGGCACACGCCTTGCTTATTGTATTGTTTTTGCATTAAAAGTAAAACTGAATTGTAATACATTGTGCAAATTAAATTGATTAATTACTACTTAAGCTCTTTTTCTATAAAATAGTCTAAAATTTATATAAATTGTTAAAAGACATATACACCTAAATTGTAAATTTCAATTTGAAAAAATAAAAACATTAATTACGTATTATATTTTAAGATTATTATTTTTTTTATTCATAAAAGAGTATTAATTAAAGTTGTCTTGGAAGTTTAAATAATATATATATGCATATAAATTTTACAATTATATATATTTTTATTAGTTTTACAATTTATAGTTTAAAATTTTCTATTGTGATCTTTCTAATTGGTGCACCTTCACTATAAGAAGAAGTCCCTTGTACCACTTCCTGTGCAGGGGTATTTGCATTATGTGACATTTTACAAATTATTTTTGCTTTCAAGACCATTGTCTTCATAATGACATCAATGTGTGTCGTGTATTTAATCACATGTCCCAAAATTGTGCAGCTTAGCGAGGCAGTTAAGTTCCCTGGTTCTAAATGTCCTCATAAGGCGTAACAGCAACGTCGTTCGTAACTTTGCTTAATTTTGTCTTCCTATCCCTTCCTGGGGAGAAAGTGAAAAAGTGCCCATTAATCTGTTAAAATAAGAGAATGTAGTAAATGTGTGTGTAGTAAGGTTATACCTTGTAGAAAAAGGATTCGTGAGACACTAATTTCTTGCATTTTTAATATTAAATGTACAATTTGCGTTTAAACTTTTAATATTATAATATGTAGTGAAAATGAAGAAATTTCTCTTTTCATTTTCAATTTTAAAAGTACCTGTAATATTGTAGTATAAAAAAGAGTTGTTCGGAAGTAATATAAAAAAATTCAAATATTAAATTAATATTCAAAAAATAAACAACTACCTATATTAGATTTATAATATTTAATATAATTTATAGCTAATTATAAAATTCATGTCTTGAGTTTTGTGTTTTAATGTTAGTAAAACAGAAACTACCATCTCTTGCGAAAATAGGTAGAAGGTATGTTAGTGGAAAAATGAGAAGGCTGTTTAGTATAAATTTCCTCCCATTTCTCCTACTTCTGCACAGCGTTCATATGTCGGGAGACACGATTGAGGAAAGGAATCCGCTAACACATCCAGCATGGTCGGTGTTTTTCGTCATAGTATTACTTTATGATCGTTGTACAGGTTTCATTGAACTTGTATTATTATATATACATGGTATTATGTATGATATGTGTTTTAGAAAATTATTATCTGAGTGGACAATTTTTTATTAAATATACGTTTATAAAATATTAGAGTTGATAAATTAATATCTCTCATATTAAATATACAATTATGAGATCTTTTAAATCATCAACTGTAATTGATAATTTAAAATACTGTAACTCTTTTATTATTAATCAAAAAAAGTGCTTAAATTTTTTCTATTTACAATTGATTACATTTTAATGCATTAGTTATAATGTAATCGTGGTTGTTGAAATAAATTAAAGATCAAAATAGTTGCTAGTGAGTCTCTTAAATGGAGCTAACTAAATAATAAACTTTTTGCTATTAATTTCGGTGAAAGATCCAATTATTAAAATCAAATAAAAAGAAAAATGCAATTAATATATGCTTTTTAAGTGCCTGAAAAATGTTAAGTTTTAAATGATAAAATTTACATTTTACGTTAAAAAACAAAATCATTGGAGAGAGATTTTCTCCCATCTATCACATGATTTTTTTACTTAAGAAAAAATTATTAACTTCTTACTTTATTTAAATGGTGGGAATAAATTTAAAACGAATACTTAACTTTATAACAATAGTACTCTTATAAAATGTCAGGACTGAATATAAAATTTGCAATTTCGTAAAAAAAATTATGATTAAAAAATAAGAAATGTAAGGAAAATATTTCATTTCTATATAAAAGTTGTAATTTTTGTATGCAAATGTGTCTATAATATTTATTATAAAATGTATATTGTTTTCCATTTGTATCCCATGTATAGCAATTTAATACAGGGAATATGTACCAGGATTAATTAAATATTAAGAAATTAATAAAATTTCAAATTAATTACAATCTCTTCATTATTAAACTTAAAAAAATTCAATAAAAAATGAATTGGAAAATGCTATTCATACAAATGAAGATAAGGGATTAAGACATCATTCTTGAATTTCATTTCATTCTATAATTTTTTCTTATTGAATTATCAATATTTTCAAAGAACTTCAAATAACTTTATTTTAATTAAGATATTGCTTTTTTTATTTATCTAAAGATTATAAATAATTTATTTGAACACACAAGTGATTTTACTAATGTTATAAGTGTACCATTTTAAGCCTCAAACACATTGAGAAAAATTACCGTTTTGACTTCTGAATAGTTATTATGATGGAAACAAGTAATATTTTTTCTTGAAAGGAAGAGATGCTTTTGTAGATTTAGGGTAATCTGCTAAGATCACAGAATTTTTTTGTCAACAGTGGTTGGATGGGTTTTTTGGCGCAAGGTCCAAAAATGGAAATGCTGTGCCAACATTAAGATTTTTGTAAATTTTTTCCCCCAAAACCCAAGCAACTTTTTAAAATTTTTAAAACAAAAATCATTGCATATATCATTTTAAAATCCATTAATAAAACAAACTTATGTAATTTTAAAATTTGAGATAGAAATTAAATATAAGGTAAAAATCCTATTGGTCTTAAAAAGCGTATAGGTTTCTATGGGGTAGATCCCTTATTAAATCAAATAAAGTTAAAATATCAGTACTAAAAAAGTGTAAACGTTGTTGATTAAAATCTAGACATGAAATTAAAATATGATAAACAGTAAATGTGTGTGGTTCATCTCAAGTTCACACCATGGATTTAATTCACTGAATAACAAATGTCTGTGTGTGAAATGTGTGAGTCCGATATGAAGGCGAGTTAATCTTACATCAGCACTTCATAACGGTAAAAGTGATAATGATGTGAGATATGGGAATATGGTATGGAGTTTGTTTCCGACTTGCAAGTCCCGTGATTCTTCCCAAAGAGAACAAATCTTTTTATACCCTTTTTCACATCTGAGAGCGGAATCGATAGTAAAATTGGATCTGCTGCAGCCTTTGCAACTGCATCCGCCATTTCGTTTCCATCAAGACCTACATGGTTTGGTATCCAATAAAATACTATTTTGTATCCCTTGCCAGCAAGGGAATCCAATGCTTTGAAAATTCTCGATACAACAGGATGACAATTAACGCTATTGTTTTTCAAGGCTTCAATAATACTACGATTTTTCTAGGCTTCAATACAGTCAGTGTATATACAAAATTCATGATAATCAACTGTATTCAAATGCTGAAGCGCGTAGTAGATTGCTGTTGCTTCAGCAGTAAAGATAGACCAGAATGAATGTAGGCTGTAACTAAAAGCTCTATTAATAAAGACTCCACAGTCCACATGTCCTGCTGTCTTAGAACCATCTGTGAATACAGGTTCGTATGATTGGTACTGACAGCGATAAGAAGAGAACAGCTGTTGAAAAACAGTAGGCGTTGTGCCCGATTTTTTGTATTGAGCAAAGGTTTTAATAAACGTATTTGTTGGGTTATACCAAGGCGGATGGGCAAATTGGTCAATAGATTCAATCCGAATGTCTCATAGGTTTGTTAGCCACAGATGTAATTAGGTTTAGATGAGAAAAGGTGCGATGCTCTTTGGACGAGCATCATATAGTCTCTTAAGACAGTCGTTAGGATAAATGGAACGTAGCAAATGATCAGGGTTCGAGTTAATCTTAGCCAGTAACAAAAAATAACAAAAATGAACAAGGAAACCAGTTTTTCTTTTCTTAAATCGATAAATGAAATATTACTTTTAAAGTAATGAAATGTTGTTCAGCAACACACACACATAACCCTTTTGAAATAACAAAAATAAACTGTGCCCAAATAACAATTCGTTATTACATAATAAAATATTGTTCTTCAATAAGGAGAAAGATCAGCTGTCAAGGATGTGTAGACAACGTGCTGATACTGATATTCAAGTGGAGAAAATAATTTTAATTGAAACCTAATCCATCAACTAAAGCAATGTTTTTCGTGTGATAGCTAGGCTGGCATTATTACATTATGGGGTGCGCTGCTCCACTTTTCCAACTGAACCATATTTTGGTGTGGGGTCCGACTTCTTTACGCACAGATGCTATAGGTACCCGTTTATAGGGTTGGCAATCACTCACAACCCATTTATACAAGGAAAGGACAAAGACGGGATAAAAAGAGAGAAAATACACCCATGCCGGAACCAGGATTCGTACCCAGGACCTCCCTATCCGCAGTCAGGCACGCTGACCACTATACAAGCTGTGTGGCAAATAAAACGATAAATCGTCAAATTGTATGACACTATCTCATGGCAGCTCAGAGTAATTTACATGTTTGTTGTTAACTAACTCTATTTATAAAATAACTGGTTATTCTAATTAGGATTAGTAACATATCTGTCTTAAAATAACAATTGTATGTCGATTATCTCTATTGTACTGACAGTGTAACACTGAGAATATAGCGAGAGGTCGCAATGTAACGTTAATATAAACACAAATTATATTTCAAAGCAAATATTTAAGAAAAGGGTTATATATAAATTTCAGTGTTAATTATTTGACTCACCATTTCAAGTATTTGTTTGATAAGATTATGAACAGAGTGGTCGTATGTGTAAAATGTATTTTGGTGTGTTTATTGATAAAATGAGTTTAATGGAAATGTAGTTAAAAATATAAAAAACTATTTTAAATACAAATTCAATTATTGAACGAAAACTTACCCATTTAATCGTTCACCTGGTATATCCATATATATTTCTTATAATATTGGTTGGTGAACTTTTTACACACACTAAGCTTGCGGCCGATAAACAAACATAAATCCAGAGTTTATCTTTTGATGGATGTAAATTATCTTTGAGGTTGATTAGATTTTTTGTGTTTATAAAGTTCATTTACCACAAAGTAAATGTTAAGCCGAAAGAAATACGCACAAGCGTCTCGAGCCAGAGCCCGGAGCCTCGGCTCCCAGAAGATTTTGGCTATGATTCAGTGACTTGGCGATGTAAAGAAAGCGATAAGTTTCTCTGGCTAGGAAGTTTATCTCATTGTTAAACATGGCGGATTTCACAGCTACTCTTGTCGTTTTCCTTTAGAAATATGTATCGATTTAGTATTGTTATATTTTTTATAAATATAACAAATTATTAGTTAATTAATTCATCGGGAATATAATTTCTTTGTATTATAAAAACAATGGATGTGTGTGTATTGCGTTTACATGATATTTTCCTCTCTAGCAAAAAACAATTTAGTCAAATTAATTTTATCATGGGAATACAGAAATAAGAACGAAACGTGATAATGCAATTCACACTTCTTTGTTACTTTCATATTATCACATCCACTTTATCTGCGAAAAAATTACTGTCTTCAGCACCATAAAAATACAAATAAAGTTGTTATCTATTTCTATTTTAAATTTGGTGTTAAGATATAATCCCTGATGACTAACCATAGTGGATGAAGATAAAATTCAATATTTATTTCAACCTATGGAGCCGTTCTCCATAGCTGAAAGATTAGTGCTTAGTTACCCAGCTACCGCAGATCCGAAGGCAACTGAACAGTTAAAAGAGCATTTCGGAAGCGAAGATTTACTCATGCAGATATGTGCAGATATATGTTCAAAATTTATTATCGATAATCAAGAAGAATACTCTTACAGGTAGAACGTGATCTGATTTACCATCTCTTTATCATGACCTGGAAAAAAAAAATTAAGTCTATTGGATAAACGGAGGAAAATTACAGAGATTTCATTACATTGTTGTTGAAAGTTTCCTTCCCACAGAAATATTGGTCACCCGTGAAAAGATTCGTAATCCTGACTGGACAAAAATAAGATCATGAGAACTTTTAATGGATTTCATTCGTCAGAAAGTAAAAAGTGAAGAAATGGTACTACTGGTCAGTTCTGGATTCGGCCCCCGTCAAACTCAGCTGAAAATTGAACAGTTAAAACCAGCTGACCAGGTAATAGCCTCAGAACTCGTAAGTGTGGACAATTCAGGTAAGACCATTAATAATTGTATTTTTTGCGATAAATCGCAGCCTAGCGAATTTTTTTTCCATGAAAAACAAACATTAATTGATAAAAGAACAATTGTTATTAAAAAAGATGCATGTTTTTCTTGTTTAAAAAAGTCTGGACATTTATGTAAATATTGTAGTTTAAGAAATCAATTACATTACTCTTATTGTGAAAATAATCATTATGATACGTGTAATAAGAATGAAAAACAAGAACAAAAATATATTCAAAAAGCGAGTTCTCTTTCTAACTATGACAGAAGCGAAAATGAATATTTGAAGACTTTTTCTGTTCGGATTATGTATTAAGGCATCGCCCTCTACAGCTAAAGAAATCAGACCACTCTCTAGAGAGGTCATCACGCCGTGACTGAAATCAAAAGTTCATTCACGAATAAAATATTCCAAAGGAACTAATTTTACGTTGTTGAAAAGTTCCTAGTGATCAGTTTAAGACTTTTAAATTAATTTTGATATTATTTCTAAGAAGAATATTTAAATAATAATAGCAGCTATTTATAAAAATCTATTCAAGTATAACTTATAATTGTGAATAACAAACATTCCACCCATATTACGATCAAGTCTAGGAAATTTTATTCCATATTGAAATTTATATTTTCATTGGTGTACATTCATAAGAAATATATAACTGGGGATTATTAATGTACCAGATACCATTAAAATCCATGCAAAATACCTTAGGTGTTATGTTTTATTCAAAAATAATTATTAGCAACGTAATCTATTATGAATTCAAAATATTTCAAAATAACGTGATTAATTTATTAGCAAAATATTATCCCTGTCTATGATAGATGTAGAGCATTTAATGGTAATAATTATTTTGTATAGTTGAAGTGAAGAGACAAATAGCAAAATAGAAAATAATTTATTGCATTTACATATATTTATATTTCTTCTAAGAACAATACACAAATCAAGTTTGAAAAACAATAATATTAACATTTTCTGTAAAAAATAATGTAAGATTGGCATTTTAAAATATTATACATACACTGACTTGATTACAGTTTATATATATATATATATATATATATATATATATATATATATATATATATATATATATATATATATATATATAACACCATAATTTTGCTTATATATATATATATATGAACAAAATTATGGTGTTATAGATTTAACACCATAATTTTGCATATTAGAACACAAATATATTATTAATTTATATTAGAACAAAGTTAAATTACATCTATAATTATTACATTTTATTCAATTTTTTTTGATGCATTCATAATAAGGGATATAATATACTATTTGAATATACTTAAACTAATTTAAAAATTATTTTAGTTTTAAAGGAAAATAAAGGTATTGGATCCAATTTCTGATTCAAATTACATAAGAATGTAATTTTTTCAAGAATTACGGAAACTTTAATTTTTTTTTTAGCTTGAACGTTAATTACCAAAGAGCCAGTTTTTTTTTCAATATATTTTAAGAAGTATATTTACATATGATTTGACTCTGAACAATTTTACTTCTTTTGCAGCATATCTATTTTCACATTTTTCAAGAAGTAGATGAATTTCACATTCATTTACACTCCTAATTATTGAAATTGCATATGCTCAATGCAATTTCAATAATTAGAATAAACGTCGAGTAATATAATCTTTTAACAAAAATTTTTTTCCCTTACAAAACATAAACTTTTGTCTGAAGTTTATTTACAGAATTTTCTGACAAACAAGATAAAATTTTATCAATTAAATCATACAAATCAGTTTCCTAATTCTAATAATTTTCATTTAATTTAATTTGCTTAATATTTTGTAGTATTACTAATATCAATAAAATTTTTAATATGAAATGGTAAATTTCAAATTAATAATATTATTGATATGACTGAAAAAATTAATAATATTAATGGTTTGTTATTAGCACATTTTTAACGAAACCTTTATAATCTGATTTTCATCAATAACAACAGAAGCATACACATTTGGATGTGGATTATAATCAATGTTTAAAAACATAAAATTGCTTTTTCCATTGATTGAAACTAACAAATACGGAATGCTTTATTTTTAAAGCCTTTTTGCATTTCATCTTAGTTTGTAAAATATAGTATTTTTGCTTGTATTCCAAGTAACTCTTTCAATTTTAAGCAATTGCTTCATATAGTTGAGCGTTTTTACGTTTTTGTTGTGTAATTGAGAGATCCTCTGGATGACATACTTCATTTGTTAAATATTTTGGGCATCCATTAAAAATGTACAGCATTAGGATGTAATTTCGGATATGGTAGGCTCACGACTATTTGTTAGCATTTTTCTCATTGAAAGCTTCGCTAATTCTTAAAGTATCAATTGGTTTGAAATGCAGTTCACACACCTAGAAGTAAAATTTAAATAAAGGAAGGTGATATACATGTAACAAAAAAATTCTGTCTTTCTTTATTAATGATAGATTTTCTATTTGATATGATCATTAGGATGCATTCTGAAATTAAATTTAATATAGCTTAAAGTTTATATTTATTATTATAATTCACTTTTACCCCAAACATTGTATTATTATTAATAAATCAAAAAAAATATTTTTCTATGAAAATTTGAATTTGGAAAATATATATCGTGTAACAAATTTAAAAAGTTCTATAGGAATTCAGTTTTAATTTCATTTGAAGTTTTTCATTACTAATAATATTATTAAAAAATTGAAAAATAAATTAATAAGATTAAAATTATGCAAATTAAACAATGAATGAAACTAATTTACCGTCCCTGGAATGTTTGGTTACTTTCATGTTTTCTCTCAGAATTGCATGCATCCACTGCCGTTTTAAATCTTCTTGACGTAGGAATTGAAAGAGAAACCTTGGGTCCTGTATTTTCACTGTGCCTTTACAGGAAATAATGCAACATTTTAAAGGCATGTTCTTGATTATTATACAGAATGAAAATATAACAATAAATTTTGAAAATTTCCCGAAAACAAATTACCACTTAATGGTAAATAATACAGTAACAACAGTCTCAGATAAAGTATCACCTAAAAAGAAAGTGTCAGCCTCTAAATATAACGTCACAATCATTTTGTCACTTGTGATAGTCAAGTTTTCTTTTATCAGAAGGTACTGTCAAAGACCTGACGGTCTCACTGGTTTTCAAGTGTATATCGTATCGAATAAATTGGGAGGAGTTAAGAGATTTTTAACTCCTCCCAATTAATCTTTGGATTTTGTTATATACTTCGGATTTCGTTATGTTTTCTTCAATTTTCACAGATAGGTGCTACGGGGACACCAATTGTTTCAAAAATAGTTTGTGTGCATACTACCTCTCTACCATACCTTTAATTTCTACCCAATTTATACATTTCATAAAGATTATAGAAACAATCAATCACGAAACATGGTCAAGCTAATTTAACGCTAGTATGAAATTGATTTATTTTCCACAGCTTTAGTAATCGACATCACGATTAAGTGATATCAATTATAATAAATTCAAAGCAATTTTTACTCTTTCATATTTTAATTTGTTTTTATTATTTAATAAATTGCAAAATATTTTTTACTGGTAGCTATATATTTTTATATTTAATACTTTTTTATAATTTTTATTTTTGATGTTGAAAATAAAATTTTAAAATTTGATGTTTGAATGTTTTCTTCGCCTTATTTTTCTGTGTTTTGCTGAAAGATTTTATATTTTCAGTTCTGTTTACGATGTTTCCAAATTGCTGTTAAGTCATTTTCTTATGACTTGTGAAATTCTTGAAACTTTTCAGTCACATTGCTATTTATTATTTACATTTTTGGTTATTATTTGAAGCTTCTATAATGCTATTACCTTTATTATTTCTGTTTTCAGTTTCCTTCACCTTGTTTGAGATTTGAGAACTTTTATTATTTATTTCAATATTTATTTATTTTCCTACATACAATATAGTGGTTTTTTGCACTCTCATTTCACTTCCCAATAGCTATAAAGCTGTTTTCTTTAATGGGGGTGCGGTATCAGATTGGGAGGAGTTATTAGTGAATAAATTTCTTTTATTATGGAATTGATAAATTAGATTTTAAGCTTTCTTTACGTGTTTATAAATTTTCAAAGCTGTTTCTTCTCTGTCACATGGTTTGGACAGCATACAGGCCGAAGTACGTGGTAAAGCATTTTAGTTTCTTCTAACTTCTAAAGACGATGCTTTTGACTCTTAAGGTTATAATTAAACCGGCATTTACAGTTTATAGTGTTGCATCCTCATACTTCGCAGTACCTAGCACTCACCTTCCGTGGAGCAGTAGCTTCACGCCGTTTCCCGTTAAGATCAATAAAAAAGAAGCATTATTTGTTGCTGGCATTGATTGAGAGGGTGACCAAGTATGCTCACTCACAGTGTTGCTGGAGTTCCGTGGACTGGGGTAGCGTTAATATGTGACGTCTAAAATCCTTCCGCTGATCTGGCTTGCATGTGGAGAGAAGGGTGCCTGCTCATGTGTGACCTTGTCACCTGACTGTGGTCCAAAATTACTAGGCATTTGGTATTGGGTGAGTATTTCAAACCCGTTAACATAAAGGTACAGACCGGGGCTCGCCTACACCGCCATGCATGTATATATGTACCTATCCTTGAGTCGGGCTCTACCAGTTAGATACAAGCAGCTAGGTGGAGTCTTTGTGAATTTGAAGCAAGACCAAGCTAAAGACAAACAAACATAAGACACCCAATACTTGGCCTGCCATCCCCAGAGGTATCATTTCCCTTGCAGGACATTGCAGCCACTCCCAGTTTTAAATTGCCCCAGCTCCCTTTAGCGAATATGATGGAACTTCATTGCTCCGGGATTCGAACTCACTCACTACCTGCCGTTTATGAGAAGGACGCACTAACCAACCAGGCCACCACGGCCTTACAGTTTAAATTGTAGTTTCGGTACCCATAAAAATACCTACTTCCCAGATGGAGGATGTGAACCAATAAATTGCTGAACTGAAAGTCAGTCTTACAACCCATACCTTATAAATTTGATATTAATAAAAAAAAAAAAACTAACATTAACTTTCTAAACAGTCAAAATAATTTAAGCCACTAAATTATTTAAATTTTAGTGGCATTATAAATAAGTACGCTAATACTAAACTATGAAAACACATGTTAACTACACTGCTGGACAATTGCTAAGGACGGATCATAAATTGCAATGTAGCATAACATTAAGCGAGACATGAAGCCTAGCAGGATAAATATAATTGCCGCACTGTTCAGACATTAGAATAAAAATTATTTATTCTGGATAGTACAAAAGCTGAAACATCTGAAAGAAAAAAATGTTCATTTGATGCTGCATACGGAAAAATGGAACAATGCATCTAAAAGTCAGCAGGCACCTTGAAGAAAGGTGCGGGATATGTCCACCGTGGAGTGTGATGCAACATTCCACACGTCGTATCATACTTTGCACAACATTATCCAGCAGCTGTTGAGACAATTTATCCCATTCCTCTGGGAGTGCACGGATGAGGGTGCTCTTGTTTGTCGGAGGATAGGTTCGACCAGCAACTTGCCTCCCCAAAACATCCCACACATTTTCAATGGAGTTTAGATCTGGAGAACGTGATGGCCATATGAGGCGTTGAATACCCTCACTGTCTAGACCATCCTGAACAGCGAGTGTTCGAGGACATGTTGCGTTGTCGTCCATAAAAATAAATTTATCACCATCAGCACCACGGAAAAGACGAACATGAGGAAGTAGAACTTCATTAATGTATCGTTGGCCCGTCATAGTCCCATTCGCAACCACATGTAGGGGCGTGCGGCCATTGATCATGATGCCAGCCCACACCATGACACTGCATGTCGGATATCGGTCCCTTTCCTGGATATTTTCTGGACGATAAGCAGTACCACTATCGCACCAGATCAGTTGGCGTCAACAATCAAATGACAGACTGAACCTACTCTCATCTGAGAATAGTACATTAGTACAAATAGTACGCATGCCCAGTCCTGTTCAGACCAATTGCGATGCTCACGACACCATTGCAAATGTCTGGTCAATGGGACACACACAACAGGTCTTTGGACGTATAGTCCTCCTCCCCTCAAACGTCTGCAGCAGTTTTTCGGGAGATCTGCTTTCCTGAGGCAGCAAGAAGCTGATTTGCCACCTGCTGAGCTGTGGTGCACCTGTTTCTTTTTGCTGATAGGGCGATATATTTGTCTTCTGCATGCGTCGTATTTCTAACACGACCTCCCCCGTGACACGTACTAAATATTCCAGTAGTTTTAAATGACTTCCACAGCCGTGAAACAAGGCTGTGAGCGATGTCAAACACCCTAGCAATATGTGTTATTTTTCGCCCTTCTTCGATCTTTCCAATAATTCGGCCACGCATAAAATCATCTAAGTTATGTCGGGAAGACATGCCAAAAATTTCAAGTTCGTTTATTAAATCTTTCATGTAAAACTTTGACTTGAAACAACAACTGTCCACTCGCGTCAAAACCTATAAAGCTCTTATGAACGATATCACGTGATGAACAGACGAGGAAAAAAATTTTACATATGCATACATTCTTCTTACTATATCCCGCACTTATTTTAATTTTCCACATTTTGCTTCCTTTCATTCTGTGGTTGCTATGGATGATAGTGTTATCCGTCCTTAGCAATTGTCCAGCAGTGTAATTTAATTGATAGGTAGTTAATTTATTTGCCACTTAAATATCAGTTTTTTCTCAGGAAAGCACATTAAACTTGGACGTACAGTTTAAAGTGTACTTCGAAATACTATAACCTTCACTACAATCACACTAGATGTTATGTCAAAATCGAAAAAAAGTATTTTTAACAAATACTTTCAATGTTCTTTTCCATGGGGTTTGCATCTACACGATGCTGGAGATATTTTGATATGATCGTAAAAGTGTTTTCAAATAAGATTCATTAAAGGAAAACAAAGAATTCAGAGACAAACACAAAAGCACAACTTTATTACACCATTTTTACTCTTCTACTGCACTACAAAAGAACAGAAAAACATGAAGAGACAAACAGCGCCACGTAGCGGCCAGGCACACTTCTTTTCACTTTCTAACACTAGATTACATTTAAACTCACTGGTTGGTTTGGTTTGTTTATTGCTCAACGGTCATTTTTTTGCACACGAGGGCTAATTAGACCGGATCCTACGGTTTAAAGTGGATTCCGAACCACTACAAACATCTATGCCCAAGGTGGGATTGGAACCCATGAACTGTTGAATCGAAGGCAAGAGCGCTAAACATTCTGCTGACAGTTCGGCTTAAACCCACTAACGGTTGACTTGAACTAACGATCACTGATGATTCAACTACCAACTAAGGTTTTCATTATTGAAAGCAGTAATGAAAAAGTGTTGAAACTTTAGATCCCAAATCTTTACTGGCAAAGCAGCAATTGTATGAATTAAAAATAAAAGTGGCTGTTAATATATTTATAGAATAATAATCAGAAACTTGTTTTTAGTGCAATATGCATACATTAAAAGTATGCACATATATATATATATATATATATATATATATATATATATATAGTAATTAAAAATACAATGCTTATGCATTGCACATTTTACTTTGATTATTTTTTCTTTTATTGATCATCCCTATGTGGTGTTTTCACACGAATATCAAACGCAGCAACACGGAGAACTGTGTGCATTTTTAGCCGACAGAGATGTTAAATTTTAATTGCTGTAACGGATAAAAATATCTTATTCACAAATATGTTGTTTAAAATTTAATAATAGAATTTTCAGTACTTTCTCTCTCAGTTGATGCATATTCCCTTTCAAAGAGATCTCATTTTTTAACAAAGAATGTCATAAATGAGATCTCGACAATGATGATTGGACTTATAAAACGCAAAATATATCTATGAGGATATCTTTTTCATTCATGTTTAATTTGCTTTCCTTGACATTGGTTACAAATGGACATAATCAGATTTACATGTTAATGGTATACTTAATTTAAAAATATGCGTAAAAGTATTTTCTCCGTGGCTGCTAATGGTGTTGAATGATTAATATACTGGCGGTAGATATTATTTTCTCATATAATCATTAAATTGATAAAGATTTGTAGATATATTCAGCCAACTTTGTCACAGTAATATTTTTTTTCTAAACTTAAACATATTTATTAGTTGTATTTTCAAACATATATTTACTTCATTTAACAGAGAAAAAAGGGTGTACCAGGTATGCAACTTTAGTTAACCTCTCTTTGTTCTTAAGATTGGTATCTAAATACAGTATAATACAGTTTTTTTTCATTTGAAAAATGATCATCGATAAATTGAAGAAAATAAATACTCTAAAATGCACTCCACCAGTTAAAGTATGGAAGTTAACAAGCTAAGAAGTTTTTGTGATTTATTAATGTCTTATACGCTTATTCAAATAGTTTGATGAAATAAAATCAATTCTTTTTTAACTTTAGTTAACCCCACGCAGCTTGAATCTTTTGGTGGAGATGTCCTTGAATGTAAGGTAATATTATTCTTGCTAATGTTATCTTACGTTGAAAATTTTGTAACTCCTGATACATAATTTTATGCAATTCAATTTATACTGTTGAAGTATGCAATAAAGAGTTCCAACTTATATTAGGTAAACTTTTAATTGGCAACTAAAATACTATAACTAAAATCTGTTTTCTAAATGAGATTTGCGCAGGGTTTGACACATAACTTCTAAAACGTGATTTCCAATAGATAATTTAATGTTTCAAACAATTACTTATCCCAAGAATTATTTCTTTTGGATTAAATGAATTCAGATTAACCAAATTGTATCGATTACTACTAATGTTAGAGTCAAACAATTCATTATCAGTCATGACAGTATGAAATCGGTCAGTATGCTAGATGACAGGAATTCTGAGCATCGTATTTTTCCACAAAGGAGTGGCAAGAAAATTATGTGAAACAAATCATTTAACCAATAATGAGAATGCCTTTTAATCAAGATTTTCGCAATCTATTATCTGGTGCCCTGGTTCAAAACTCAAAATAATCTAGAATTACGTTTCTCATATTTATTATAAAACAACACATACAAACATAAAATAGACTGAATCGTACAGGAGCAATCGAGAAGTGTTAAATTACAAAGACAAGTAGACTATTTATACACATTCGAATGACGGCAGCTGTGTGGCTCCGCCTTCAAGTAAATAGTTCTTAACATCCAGCCCCCCCATGAACCATGGAAGGGTTCATCAAATTTCAATTCAAAATACTAATAGATATAATTAAATACAGTTTGATTCAAATTTAATTATTACAATTATGAAATTTCAAATGATAAATTTAGTAATCTTAATTCCAGTTAATATAAAACATAAATATTTAAATGCATAAGAATTTTATAACATCCAAGTTTATATAAGATAAAAAAAATACAATCTTAAATTCTATTATTCTAAAAAAAAAAAAAGAATAATTTCAAATTATGAAGTTAAATACATTTTAGCTCTGAATTTCCAAATTATACAATTGTACAGGGCGTTTAATCACTGATGATTCAGTCTTAACTTTGCAGGCTCTTATCTTACCATCTCTTCCCGGAAATAATTGTACTATTTTGCCAAGTTTCCAAACATTTTTAGGCAAATGATCATCTTTAATCAAAACAATATCGTTAACCTTAAACTGATTGATGTTACCGTTAACAAAATTGTAATTAACTGATCGTAAATTTAGTAAATATTCATTTTTCCAACGAGACCAAAAATGTCTCAGTAATTTTTCTCTTTAATTGAAAGCCCTAATTAAATTCTTCCTGGAAGAGATGTTTGAATCAATTTTAAGTCTTACAGAAGGCAAAGATGTTATTCTTTTCCCTAAAAGAAAATGGGTCGGCTTTAAAGCACTTGGTTCATCTGCATCAGTTCCAGCATAAGTAATTGGGCGCGAATTAATCATAGCCTCAATTTCGAAGAGAACAGTTTGCAAATGCTCTACGGTTAGGGAGGATTTTCCAAGAGTTTTGCGAAGAGCAATCTTTACAGTTCGTACCATACGTTCGTAAAATCCACCCCACCAGGCAGCTCTCTCTACGATATATTTCCATCTGATGCAATTTGAAGAACAAAAGTTTTGAAATTTTGAGTCTTTCAAAATTGACCAAAGTTGCTTCAAATCTCATTCAGCACGTTTAAAAGTACGAGCATTATCGGAGAACACTTCAGATGGCAAACCACGTCGAGCAATGAAGCGTCGAAATGCCAGAAGAAAAGTGTCTGTTGATAAATTTCCAACTAGCTCTAAATGAAGGCATCTAGTCACTGCACATGTTATCAACAAAATATATTGCTTGTCATCATTCTTTACAAACAAAGGACCAGCAAAATCAACTCCGATGATTGCAAATGGATGCGACTGCTCCATTCGTTCAGTTGGCAATGGAGCTAAAACTTGATCTCCAAGAGAGGAGTTGAATTTTCTGCAGATAACACATTTCCGAAGTAGCGATTTTATTGTTTGTCTAGCCTTTAAAATCCAATATTTTCCTCTGAGTTGCACTAACGTGTGAGTCACACTTGAATGGAATACTCTTTTATGGGACTCCCAAATTAACAATTCAGTTAATTTAGACTTAGCAGGTAGTATAACTGGATGTTTTTCATCAGTTGTTAAATCAGTTCTTCCTAAGCGACCTGTGATGCGCAAAACACCATCTTGATCAAGAAAAGGATTTAAGCAGAGAAGTTTTGAGTCTTTCAAAAGAGGTTTACCTGCAATTAAACAGTTTGTTTCTTCATAGAAAGCTTCTCCTTGAACAGATTTCACCCATAACTGTTCAGCTTTGTCGAGTTCGTCTGATGTAATAGGACCCTTTTGTGGAAGTTTGGTTTTCAGCATGTTCACAAAACGTAGTATCCAAGCAGTTACTCCTAATAGTTTTCTCAAGCTGCTATATCTATCCAGATCCATAATTTTGGAACAAACAATTATTGAGGTAACAACAAGTTTTTGTCCGTCGTATTCCACCTCTTCATCATCAATGCTGATTTCAGGCTTTTGTGCACATGGCCAGGTATCTTCCAAGTTGATTAACCATTCAGGGCCATGCCACCACATCCTAGAATATATCAAGTTTTTGCAAGAAATTCCTCTAGTCAATAGGTCAGCTGGGTTGTTCTTCCCAACACAATGTCTCCAATCACTTGGATCTGTAATTTCTTGAATTTCTGCAACTCTATTAGCCACGAACTGCTTCCACTTTGTCGCAGATCCTTTTATCCAATGGAGTACAACCGTAGAATCACTCCACAAATATATTTTATCGAGATTTTTAAACAGTTTTTTAAGATGTTTGACTAATCTTGCAGCTATGACAGATCCCATTAACTCCAGTCGAGGCAGTGTTAACTTCTTAAGGGGTGCTACTCGTGCTTTAGAAATAACAAAACTCGTGTTAAAAGAAATTTCTGCAGTTTTGTACCTGAAGTATGCTACAGCTCCAAAAGATTTTAGCGAAGCATCAGAAAATACGTGTAGTTGTACACTTTCTTCATCCACAATTGTTAAATCGTAAAAATAATATCGAGGAATATTTAAATTCTGAAGTTCATTAATTTCATTGCACCACATTAACCAATTTTCTTTTAATTCACCATAAAACTCACCGTCCCAGTCAATACCTAATTCCCATAGTTCTTGTAAAATACACTTTGCTCGAATCAAAATTGGAGAAACAAATCCAGAAGGATCAAATATTTTCGCAGCAGTACAGAGAACATTCCTTTTAGTGCATTTACTAGCATTTAAATTTGACAACAAAGATGTTAAATCAAGTTCGAGAACATCATCTTCATTATTCCATTTAAGTCCTAAGACCTTCAAATGTGAATCAGGATTTTCATTAATTTCAATCGACGAATCAGAATTTTTCCATAACATTTTAAGTTCTTTCGAATTTGTGTCTAATTTTCTCATAGTCATATTTGCATCTTTCAAAATAGAAACAGCATCAGTAGATAATTTGAAAGCCTCTTCTACCGTAGAACTTCCAAAAAACAGATCGTCTACATATAAGTTATTATTCAACATTTCATATGCAAGAGGATAAGTACTTTTGAAATTCTTAATATGCGTTTTGATAGTTGCTGCTAAAACAAAAGGAGAACAGGTGACTCCAAAACAATGTCTATTAAAATGAAACATAGTAGGGGGTTGAGTTCTATCGCAATTTTTATAATAGATAAAGCATAAATAATTCCTATCAAATTCCGAAACTTGTATTTGTAAGAATGCCCGAGCTATGTCCCCATTAAATCCTATTTTATGAACTCTAAATTTTAAAATAACATCGACAAGATTAGGATTTAAATTATCTCCCGAAAAGAGACATTCATTTAAACTTAAATTATTTCCCCGTTTACTACTAGCATCGTAAACAATTCTTGTTTTCGTACTGGAAGAAGTTTCCTTAAAAACATCCCTATGCGGCATTGAATAACCGACAAAACAATTAGAATCACACATTTCAATAATTCCTTCACTTAACTGCTCCTTCATGACAGCATTATATCTTTCAAATAAAGATTCGTCAGCATTAAATTTCCTTTCCAATAAGCAGAATCTCTTTTCTGCGACCTCAAGATTATCACATAAATTTTCACGATAAGTATCCGACTTCCACAAGAGAGGAGCCTCATATCTTCCTTTTTCAAACCGCAACTTATTTTCAAAATCAGTAAGATGATCCGAGTTCACCTTATTCCCTCCTTCATGAGTACTTAAAAAAGACTCAATATTCCATAAACGTGTCAAATCATTTGCAACCGAATTGCAAAAAACACTCAAACAGGAAGTCGCACCCTTGAAACGATCATCTGCAATCTGTCCAACTAAAGAATCTCCGAACATCGTTGGCTGAAGGAATAAGTGCTTGCCTATTTTTATTAATTCTCCTTTTAAAGTAGAAAATAAAAAGTCTGCTCCTAACAATATTTGAATGGGCTTATTTTCCTTCCATAAATCAGCCATTTTATATCCGCGCAAAATTAAACTTTCAATTAATTGGGGATCAATTTCTGAATACAATTGAGTAGCGCATATTTCGTCCGTAATTAAAGCTTCAATGTTTATACTTGAGTGTGGGAAAAACTTACTACACAATGTGATGTTTACACATTCATATTCCTTTTCAGAAGGATTTCGATTTGAAAATGTGTAAATAAAAAGTTTTTCTTTTCTTACACTTTTCACGTTTAATGCTTTAGCTAAATCCCTTCGAATAAAAGATTTTTGAGAAGCAGAATCATAGAGTATTCTCGCCATTAATTTTTTAGATCCGTTTTCAACTTGAACTTGAGCGGTGTGTAATAAAGTAGAATAACTATTTAACGAGTTATGTTTGAAGACAGAAGTCATTACCGCTTGATTATCTGAAATTTCAATAGTTTCAGTTTTATCAGGTGGTGGAATTTGAACAGAATTTTTAATTTTTGTCTTGGGACAAAATAATATATTGTGTTGAAAACTTTGACATGTTTCACATGGTTTAATTTTAACTTTACACCGATTTAATAAATGGTTTTTATTTAAACATCTATAACAACGTCCTTCTCTTTTTAATTTAAAACGTTTTTGCTCATCGGTAAAATTTCTGCATTTTAATCCTGCATGCGAGGTTGAGTTACAGAATATACAAGAATTTTTAATAACTGTATTTAGAGCGGCAGCAGTTGGAATAATTTTGTTCTTAGTATATCGCGTTTCGTTTTTTAATCTAGAAGTTTCATGAGTTTTTAAGGAAATTCCTGAAATTGCACTAGCTGCTTCCCGAGATTCAATTTCAAATTTTATGAATTTCATCAATTCGTTTATATCGCCCGATTTACCATGATCTCTTTTACGATTATATTCTAATACTAGATTATAAGGTAATTGTTTTAATAAAATCGGAATTAATAAATGGCCGAAATTATCGGATGCCACACCCATGGACTGTAAATTTCTTATGCTAATTTCACTTTCATCATACAAATGCCTCAGCCCTTGAATATTAGAACAAGATTTAACTGGCTCAATTTCTAAGAGTTTGTTTACAAAACAACTAATTAAATGTTCCGATTTTCCATATCTGTCTTTTAACAAAGCTAAACACGATTTGTAATTCTCTTCCGTTAAGGCAAATCCTGCAACCGTTTTGTAAGCTTCCCCAGAAAGAAAAGATTTTAAATAAATAAATTTATCAATATTACTTAATGATTCATTTGAATCTATAGCACTACAAAAACTATTAAAGAATTCTAAAAATGTAGTAGAATCACCATTAAAAGTTGGAATGTTAAGTTTAGGCAAATTAATAGAAACCGGAATATGTTTACAACCGTTACTACTTGAATCATTAACATTATTATTTGAAACCGATTCCTTAATTTTAAATTTGGTTTGTATAACTCTAATTTTAATTTTGGAGTCACCTATGTTTTCATCATACTCCATGGAACTTTTAATTTCTGTTTCAAAAACAGCAGCATCTGTTATTAATTCTTCAATTTTTTCATTAAAACTTTTTAGCTCAAGTTGTTTTTCTTCCAATTCTAATAAATATTCTGATATTTGCTTATAATGCATTTCATCTTCAAAATCAAGATTTTGCATAAATGTATCAATTTTCGTTATTAACTTAGTACAAGTTGTTCTAGCAAGTTTTCTTTTTAATTTTAATTTATCAATAGTTTCCATTTCAAATAATATAAATGTACAGTACCTTTAAAGCTTGAATTTACCGTTCTGAGGTTATTCAGAATTCGAGAAAGGTTCGTGAATGTATTCCAAAGGTAACATCATATCCCGGGTTTCGGCACCAAGAATGAAACAAATCATTTTACCAATAATCAGAATGCTTTTTAATCAAGATTTTCGCAATCTATTATCTGGTGCCCTGGTTCAAAACTCAAAATAATCTAGAATTACGTTTCTCATATTTATTATAAACAACACATACAAACATAAATTAGACTGAATATTTACAGGAGCAATCGAGAAAGGTTAAATTACAAAGACAAGTAGACTATTTATACACATTCGAATGACGGCAGCTGTGTGGCTCCGCCTTCAAGAAAATAGTTCTTAACAACCAATGACTACGTTGGCAAAAGAACGCTCGCTACGTACATAATTGGTCTTGGTGGTTCTGGGTTTTAATTTAGGGAACTTCAAGCAGCCCCTTTAGCTTGCCGGGTGATTCCCATAACAATTGCAGAATATGGGTGTTTCTAGCTTTTTGTCTCTTGGACATTGTCTTGTGTTGTGCGCTTCGGCACATTTTACACAGCGGGGGGCCATATGACATAGCTCACTAGAGTGATGAAAACGCTGACAGTTGTAACATTGTATGATGTTTTTGCACCTCTATAGTGCTCTATTGTGGGGTTTGATATGTGGCAGAGGCTTTTTAATTTAAAGATACCTGAAACTTCAGGACTGTTGAACACCTGAACAAGAAAAAGGGGGAGGGGTTTGCCGTTTCTTTGGCTGGTCATACGATTGACCCTGTGAATTTTTAAGCCTTTATTGTCCAAATCTGTAGCGATTTCTTCGCTTTTAGTTGTCAAGGGGAGATCCCTGATGACAAATTTCCGTGGTTTTTCATTTTTACCTCGGAGGAGTATATATTCATAATTATTTGCCTCAAGAAATTTGGTGATTTCTCGGTGATCATTTTCAGTTTTTGGTAATAATTTTAAATTTTCTCCGGATGTTCTATCATCAGTTTCTTTGCTTAGTGCAGTTTTAAGGCCTGTCATGAAGTGACAGTGGCTTTCTCCGTATCTAACAATGATAGGGGAAATTTTTGGTGCTACCTCGGTAGTCGGCTGGTCCGCGTCCATTTGTTCCTGGTTTTCCTCCTCGTGAGTTAACCCACTAAATGCGTTTTGAGTTGCTACTGGGGTTGGTATGACACAATCAGTCATGGCCTTAGCGGTTTTTTTTTTTTTTTTTTTTTGGAAATATGAAAGTGTCCTCACCATCTTATTTCTTTTTTTAGCATTTTTTTCTTTATTGTTACAAGCAACATTAGCTTGATTATCATTTATTTAGGAGGGGTGGGGGGACATGCCAATAAAGAATCAGAGATATAGCTACCTGTACTAGCTGTCTTTATAGTTTCTCTGAAGAGTTGGATCGTGTCATCTATCTGGTCAATCAGATGTTGGTTGGGATTAGTGGCCGAGGTGCACTGCCGGCTCCCAGGTAACGACATTTTGATTTGTAGAAGACTCTTTAGCTGGAGCTCGTTGGCATCCTTGTAGCCTTTCTGCATGATGTCATGTAGTTTTGCTGGTTTAATTATTCCGGTGTAATTAGTCATTTCCATTTTCAATTCCAGTCAGATTCCGAAGAGCAAGCGCTTTATAAAAAGCAAGATTTGCTAGCAGTGAGAACTGATGTTTTTTTCCACTAAGGGAATCAATGAGAGATCTGTGTTGAAGTATTGGCGCCCGACAGGGTTGAGCGCACTTCGCCGTAGTAGGTGATGGTAATACTAGATACTACAGAGAGCATTCAGTGAGTCCTTCTCTGGGGAAGGAAAGTCCCCGAATGTGGTCAGAAATGAGTATAGTCTATGTGTGACTATAGTCGCTTCGAATGTTTGGAGAGTGGGCATGGCTACATGATAGTGTGGGATGGAGCGTTTGACGTAGATGCAGGTCCCTCCACTGGGTCTAATTGAACTGAATTTTCTGTATAAATAAGGAGGATATCTGGAAAACTCTTAAGAATATGATTGAAAATAGGTGAATTCAGAAAGCAGCAATCCAATTTTCCTCTCTCAGAGTTCAACAATAGCAAAGAAAGAAGCTTGATCTTCTGTAATAAAAGTCTCGTGCTACCATTGGTCTCTTAATAAAGTTATGTAACAAAATATTTTCAGAAATTATGTAATAAATTTATGTACTCTAACATTTACAGTTTACATACACAAAAACTCAACTTGGTTTATTTGGTAAGAGTGAAGGTTTTTGAAGTAGAAGACTCTGAGTTCGATCTCTGCTATTGGTGAAAAATAGGAAATGTGTGTTACTCTTCAATCTCTGCATGCATATTCGTATTTGTCAGTATGGATGATTCAATGTTTAAAGGGTCTCCTTCTATTTGACATGTTAATATTCCCCACTATTCATGAAAAATCCTTCCTTAATCCTATATTTGGTATATGATCAAGTAATTTAGAACAGTGTTTAATTGTTAAATTATCCACTATATAGCCTCAAATTTTAATACATGACTTTTAAATTCATGAACATTCGTTACTTTAAAAGTAACGGTAAACAGTTTGTTGCTGAATGGATGATTGTATGAGATGCGAAGCTAATTTTATAAGAAAGTCGCAGCCTGCAATATATACGGATATGTTTTCTTTTGTTTCATCAAAATTAGCAATAAGTAATAATTTTTATGTATCATAATATATAAAATTTAGTGCAAGTTTTGTAAATAAATGAAAGCTTCAGAATGAAATCTCATTTATTGCAGTCTTGAAAAAATTATTGTATTATTGATATCTACATTACATGAATTTTTATGATGTTTCACATTTAATTAAGTGATGAAAAGAAAAATGAAATAAATATAGTAAAGAGAGAGAATAGAACGATATCTAGGAAAATGTATATGCCCATTAATATTTTGATGTTTCGTTCTGAAGAAGGAAAATCATTTTTATATGCTTACAAATATGACAGCAATATTTAAATTTGAATCTGTGTAAATAAAAAATATGGAATTTTTAGATTCATTTTTCAGTAAAATAGTTTTGTTTCTATTTTTTTAGTATTTATTTATATCTTCTACTATGCATGTAGATATTTATATGAAGGTATTTTAAACGTCTTTATATAGAAATATATTTAAAATTTTCTTATGATTTTTCTTTATTTGAAATATAATATTTCAAAATAATTTCTAATCTTTTCTTATTTATTCTCTATTTGGGTACTTAATGATTACTTTTACTTGAAACTAATCAATATTTTTAGAAATTATCTCACTTTCGATTGTATGATTGTTAAAAGTTTTGATAGATGTAAAAATATTTGTAGTAAGTGATATATTATTTTACATAATTATATCTACAGAAAAAATTACAAAAAAGTCACGGCTGATATGATTTTAATAATTACGTATGCCCTTTATTTGTGTATAAAATATAAAAAAACATATAAATTACATAACTTCATTTTAATTTAATTTTTTGTCAGTTTGAAATGCTAATTACAATATACTTAAAATGAGTGATTTTGCTTTTCAATTTTCGCGGAAATAGTGTATTGAATCAAAAGTAAAATAAAATATTAAATGAAATATTTTAAATGTTTATATAACAATCTTAAAATATTTATTAAATGTAAATATTTGGAATCATTTTAAAATAACAAACTCATTCAGCCAGGATTTACTTCACAAAAAATCATTTTTTGATATTAGGGAATTCTATGGTGAATAACAATTTTATTTACGCTTTTAAAATTTCTAGTTATAATGAAACTGAAAATTTTAATCTTTAAGGAATCATATAATGAATATTATTTTTATTTTATTTATTCTTTTAAAATTTCTATTAGGAAAATTGAAATTTCTAGTTCCAGATTATTTTCAAAAGTAACAACTCATTTAGTCAGGATATTTTTGACAAAAAAAATTTTTTTTAATGTTTGAAGAATAACATAATAATTATCATTTTTATTTACATCTAAATTTTCCATAATTGTAGCAAAATTATTTTTATTTAAATTCCAGATTATTCTCAAAATAAATAACCCATTTAGTACTTATTATGAAAAAAATAATTAATGTTTCAGGAATCACATGATGAATAACATTTTTATATAATCTTTCGAAATTTTCCCAATTATAGTGAAACTGTTTTCAATAAACTGAAAGGTTTTTTTTAAATTCCAGATTGGTTTAAAAATAATATTCATTTTGACTAAAATAATTTTTAATATTAAAGAAATCAAATAATATCATTTATATATTCACTTTAAAATTTCTATAATTATAACTAAAGTCAAACTGAATTATTTTAATTCCAGATTACTTCCAATTAAATTACCATTTTCAAATCAAATATATCACATTTCTATGAATAATATTGCCTTCACAGAAAATTTCTTTCTTTGATGAAATTAGAAGGAATATTCATTCTAATAATAAATATCTTAATATTTCCCCCATCCCGATTCTACAGCAAAAGCAGCGTGAACAGAAGATACGAAAAATATCAAAAAGGAAGAAAGAAACCTATTAATTTCTTAACTCAGCAAATGAAATATTGCTTTCAAAGCAACGAAATGTCCAACAACAAAACGTTCTTGAAATAAAGAAAATCAACTGTTTTATCAAATAACATTTCGTTATTACATAATAGGTGTGTTCTTAAAATAACGAGGTGTTTTCATCGTTACTGAATTATATACTGTTCTTCAATTACGATAACGAGCAGTTATCAAACAATATTTCGCGTTTCTGCATAACAGACAGTTCCTTGAATAACGAATTCCCAACAGCATATTTCGTTACCGCATAACTGTCTCAGACAACGTACTGCTACTGATATTCCAGTGAACACTTTTAATTTCAAATTGATCCGCCAACTGAAGCGATAATTTTCCAAATTGCATGACACCTTCTCATGGAAACTCGGAGTAATTTAAAGGTCTGTTATTAAATAACGCTATTTTAATAAATTAGTAGGTTATAATAATTACATTTACAAACATTTAACTAAAATAACATATACTTAAAGGACTACCTCCAATTCGGTTTTCTCTCACCTGTAATAGGGAATAATTTTAACACAATTGTACTTCACTCTCTTTTCATTAAAAACCACTCAGAACGAGTCCCACTCATCCTCTTGTCCCAATGACAAGTGGTGCGATCATCAATGGTAATCCATTCCAAAACGTAATGGAAGACCGGCTTCACGCTCAGAGTGAAACCCCATTCCACATCATCGTGGTTGGGTTTTCTGCGAAGTTCGGTGAGTGAACTCGCTAATCATACTATAGAAATGATCCTATGAAGTATGATCTTAATACTCCAAAATTTTCTGAAATAAATAAAGGGAAGCAACATTTTTCAAAAACTGGTGACTACTACAGCCTTAAATCAGCGTTTTTGCAATACTTTAGGAAGTTAATTGTATCTATGGCTTTCAGATAGTTTAAGCACTTCAAAATATTTCGCGTATTATTAAGAATAAAAAGGTTAACAAGGTCTTCCTCGTGTCTAAAGAAATCATCACTTAAACTCGTTTCGTTCGGAATGCCTGCTTTAACGTTAATTATGTATTTTCGATCCTCTTGAAAGAAGCTATATTGTCTTTAAAGAAATATAAATCTATAAGTAATTATTTTGTGTCGCATTTACAAAATAACTATCTCTTTTTTAAAATAAAGAGGAGCGTGGTTAAGAATCTTGGATGATTGAATATGAAGTGGAGAACTAGCACAATGGCAACTTTACAACATAATCAAGTAAATACAAAACGAATAAGGAATATAAGTAATATTTTTAAAGTTTCAAGGCAGCAAAATATTTACCATATTTAACTCGTTATTGCAAATTCCTTGTTTGACTTCATTCGATAAGGCGTGGCTAACTTCCCTCCTTAATTGGACATAATGAAACAATTTTTAACATTTATGAAAACAGACATTGAAATTTCAAGTAGTTTACTAATTAAATTCAAAAATCACTACAGGAAGAATATCCATACTAAAATTATTCTTTATATATTTTTATTTTTCTAAGTATAAAATATTTATATCTCTTAAGGCGGAACCAAGCATTCCTCTAATTTTTACTTTACATGACAGCGAACACGCCCCATTTTTCCTTAACTTACAAAATAATCACGTTAAAGTTATGATTAATTCAGCGATTTTGTTTGTTTGTTTGTCGCTCAACGGTCATTTTTTGCACACGAGGGCTAATTAGACCGGTACTTACGGTTTAATGTCAGCGATTTCGAAATGTTCTTTAAGGAATGATTTTCAATCATTCTTAAAGTAAGTCATGTTCAAAATATTTGTGCTCATTTTATATAAATATTATCTGCACATTTCACATTGTTAATGAATATTAACATGATTTAGAATATTCTAAATCAAATAAATTTATCACAGAGAAAAACAAATATATCTGTGATATATTATAATAAAAGTTTCAAATTTCAACTTCATACTTGAATTATACATCAAAATTAATGATTAACTCTACTATATCTAATGATTTTAAACTGACAAATATATATATATATATATATATATATATATATATATATATATATATATATATATATATATATATATATATATATATACACACACACACACACGTGTTTTATCGTAATAATGTTTTATCGGAAATTCTAATCATATTAAGGCAATTAAACAGTCAGCCGTGTAATGATTTTGTATCTCCATTGTCACAAATTGTAATACTTTTTAAAGTTTTAATCCTTTATTTGAAGCACAACATTGAATTTAACTGCACAAGTACAAATAACTATTTACAAGAAATATTTAGAACGGCAAACATAGCCAGAAAACGTAACATATTTTAAATCTGTAATCGAAACTGATATAGTAAGCAGAATGAAGAAGTTGTCAAACCCAAAATTATAACTAATAGAAATACAAGCACATGAAACACTATCAGGAAGTTTTGATAATACAATGACAGTGGCAACATTCTATCACCTTTTCTATTGCATATAAACATTCACATTGCAATACAAAACGCCACTTACAAAAAATAATAATAATAAGGAAAAGAAAATGTTATTCTTAACACACAGAAAATTAGTCATTAGAATAGTTCACAAGTCCAATCGTTTCACAGGAACAACTCTTCGACCAAAGCGGGTTTTCTTAATAGTCTGTGATTGCTCTTCTTGATGCTCATCAGCTTGTGAAAACGTCTTATTCGAATTAGTGGACCCGCGGTTGTTATCACCAGTAATATAAGTGTCATTTTCTATATTTTTTAGGTAGGACTTCTGATATTTCAGTCGGACTCATTTCTAAGGGATAGATTCTTTGTATCGGTCGAATGATTTCGCCATTGGCTGTACGTAATTTAGCGACTCGTTCGATGTTATCTTTACCTTTAAACAGCTCAATAACACGTCTCAAAGGCCAGATTAAACGTTTCGCATTGTCTGAACCAATGAGAACCAAATCTCCAGGGGACAAGTTATGTCTTTTCGATGGTAACCTTTTATTTCTTGTAAGTTCTGCCAAATATACCTTTTGGAACCATTGCCGTAATTGACAGCGTAAGATTTGTAAGTAACGAATGCGTTTTCGCAGATGTTTTGCGTCTACAATGTCCAAGTCGACAGTTTCATTTCCCTTTATATCTTGTATGAAGTCTGAAGGTTTGATAGCTCTCAACTCATTTGGATCATCATAAAGGTATGTAAGTGGACGTCCATTGACTATACTTTCACATTCGCAAAGCAAGGTAACCATTTCTTCGTACGTTACACAAGCCCGTCCTAATACTTTCCTCAAAAACTGTTTAACGATGCCTATCATTTTCTCCCAGAAACCTCCATACCATGGCGCAGCTAGTGGATTAATATGCCATTTGATCTTTTGATTAGCACATTCAGCAATAATTTCTTCCCATTTTAGGGTGTTGAGAGCTCTGGACGTTCCCAAGAAATTAGTTCCGTTATCTGAGTACATAACAGAACTACGTCCCCTTCTAGCAAAAAATCGCCGCATAACTTGCATAAATGCTTCGGTGGATTAAGAGGTCACTAATTCTAAGTGTATAGCACGGTAAACTGCACATGTGAAAATCACGATCCAAGCTTTCTCACCTCTTTTCAAGAAAATAGGGCCTGCTAGATAAACTCCGGTCACGATTGATTCTATCAACAGGAAGTGGAGCAGGAACAATTGGCACTACAGGCTTTGATGTATGCTTCTTACATATTACACACCTTTGCAATACTTCTTTAACAATTCTTCGGCTCCGAGGAATCCAAAATCGTTCACATAGATGAGACAAGGTAATTTGTACTCCAGCATGATGAAGTTCTTTATGAGTATAATCAATGAGTCTCCTCACAATTGGATGATCTGGTAGAACAATGGCTCTAACAAAGTCCTCTGGATCTTGTTCAAGAATTAGTCTTGATCGAATCTTCAATACATTATTTTCTTCGTAAAACTGAATTGTTTGGATATACTTTTCCTGTTTATCTGATGGCCATTCTGATTGGATTATTCATATCAGAGCATCTTCGGCTCTTTCAATTTCTTCGTACGACAGTTCCTTTGTCAACTTGTAAGGTTTTACTCTGATATTCTGGCAAAATCTCAATATCCAAGCAGTCATGCGAATGATCCTGGGATAACTGGAAAAGTATAAAAATATTTCTCCAAAATTTTCTTTGGGTTCTACGTTCAGGTTCACGACAACAGTCTTTCGACGTTCTACCGTTGCCTCTTCAGGTAAGATTATCTCTTTGTATGGCCAAGCGTCTGGGCCTTCATAGAGCCATTTTGGATCCTATTACCATCGACTCTGTAAAAGTTCAGACCAATTACACGAGCGTGAAGGTAAATCTGCAGGATTTATATCTCCAGGGACAAATCGCCAATCTTCTACATTTGTCAGTTTTCGTATTTCTTTAATCCTGTTACCCACAAATGTATTACAGGGTTCTGAGTTATTAATCCATGCTAAGACTATCATAGAATCGGTCCAAAAATAGATATTCAAAGGCAAGTTCAAAGCTTCTAATATTGTCGATGCAATTCTAGCTCCAATGGCAGCTCCTAAAAGCTCCAGATGTGGAATTGTAGGCCTCTTAACGGGAGCTACTCTAGTTTTTGCTGAAACAAACGAGACTCTCACTTCCTGGTCCAATTCGCATCGCAGGAAAGCACAGCAAGCATACCCATATGCCGAAGCATCTGTAAATATGTGCATGGTAGCATTTTCTACACTTCCAATCAGTATTCTACGAGGAATTCTACATTTATCAATGAGATCTAAATTTCTAGCCCAACGCCGATAGCTTATTAGCATATCTGATGGTAATTCATCGTCCCAATCTAATTTATTGCACCAGGTTTTTTGGAGTAGAAGTTTTGGTAAGAGTGTCGCAGGTGAAGTGAAACCAATAGGATCATAAATACTATTAACTATAGAAAGTAGTTTTCTCTTTGAAACAATTTCATTGCATCCAGTGTCAGTTTGATGATTAATGCAATATAGCTCATCAGTTTCTGTATCCCACTTAATGCCAAGAACGCTTTGACTTTCCTGATCTTCAATTCCAGAGTGAGCCCAACATCTTAATTCAAAAGATGCTGCATTTATTATTTCCATAGCTTGTTTCTTGAATTGTTCTTATTCTTCTTGGCTTTCAACACTGATTGTTAAGTTGTCAACATAGAAACTATGATTAAGTTTCTCCACTGTCGTCGTAAGAGATTCAATTTGGTACTCAGGTGAGCTAATATGGTGACGAATGCTACCATTCAAGAGAAATGGACTTGAAGTTAGTCCGAAGACAACTCGACAATGTCTGAAGAACTGTAATTTTGATCTATCCTCAATATTCTACCACAATAATCTCAAATAATCACTATCCTCAGGTCGGACACTCAACTGTAAGAAAGCTTGTTTTATATCAGCTATAACTCCTATTGCTCCAGTACGAAACCTTAAAAGGAGGTGGTAAATCTGCTCTGAAAGACTTGGTCCAACACTTAAACATTCATTCAAAGATGCGTAACTTGATCGTTTGAAGTAAGCATCAAATACGGGACGAACTTTAGTTGTAGTACTTGATGGTTTAATGACTGGCCTATGGGGAAGGTAATGGCCGGGTTTCGAAATTTCATTTTTTGGTATAGATTCTATAATGCCATCCCTTTGTCATTGTCCCAAAACATCATGGTAAGCCTCGAAAATATTTTCTTTTAGTAAACGTTTTGTTACTGAGCCCAATCTCGATTCAGCAATATCATACATATTATACACAGGTGGATGGCTAGTCAACCAAGGTAAGGCGACTTCGTATCTGTGATCCTTTCTCTTAACTGTTTCTGGAAAAAGGACTAAAGTCACTTCTTCCAACAACTTCACAGCTTTATGTTCTGTGGGCTCGACAATACCTAAATTTTCTAATTCCCAAATCTTAGGTATTTCAAAATTTTGTAAACAAAAGGTTACCATGTTTACTGTAGTTGTCTTCTTCTCACTTCCCAGAATACTCCATCCAAGGCTAGTTTCAATAACAGATATACCTGATTTGAGCACTTCGATTCTTCCAAGTACCTCATCCCTAAGCAGCAATCTTATAGGAGGATCTTCTTCTCCAATATCAGTTAAGACAATGCCATGATTTTCAAGTTTAGCTAGCAAATGCTTATCACTTACTCTTGGCAGCATTGTGCGAATTTTTGGCTGATCAAGCACTGACACTTGGCAAGAAAACTCTTTATCGATTCTCTCAAGGTTGATGAAATAGCGATAATGATTAGCTTTAGGAGTTCGTCTTCCTCCAAATAAACCTTGGGATAAAACTTCCTTCCCTGTAGGCGAAAGTCTAAGTTCTCTTGCTACTTCCTTTTCTATGTAAGAAAGATGAGAGCCATTAACCAATAAAGCTCGTACATATTGACTTCTTCCTCCATTTTTCAATCGTAAAACAAGAGTTTTCAAATAGATCGGTTTTGTAGAGGAAGGAATCGTAAAGAGTGTGGTTATAGTTTCTTCCTTCTTATCTTTTTTAGGAGGAACATTACTTCTAGAGTTAGGCAAATCAGGACATAAGATTGCATAGTGTCTCTTTGAACAAATGACGCACCGTACATTACTATGACATTATTTAGCCATGTGCCCTTGTTTTAGGCAAACTAAACAAAGGCCCTTCCGTAAGACACTTGACTTCTTTTCCTCTATAATCATCATACCAGCTTTACCACAATCTTGACTTAATTAAAATTTTTACAAAAAACGCATTGAATTTTTCCTTGTGTAGTAGATATAAGAGCAGAAGCAGAAGGAATTTCAGGCTTTTCTAAATTAACTACTTCTTTTTTAACCTTACTTTGGCACCCAAATCCAGATCTTGCCAAATTAATCATTTCTTTACCATTAACTTCCTGCCTTAAGAAAGCCATAAGATTTTCCAAAGATATTTGACTGTTTTCTGGAAGACCTGCGTCTTTATTCAAAATGTTCGATGTTCTATGCCTCTCCCAAGCTCTCAACACATCCTCAGAAAGGCAAGATTCCACTAGAGGCGATAAAAAGTCGGCAAATTTATCTTTAGATCTACCCAAAGTGTCTAACGCTCGTAGATGCGACTCTAATTGATCATATAAAGTTGTTAAATCAACACACTTCCGTCCACTAATGGCATTTTTCATTACCATCTTAAGTAATTCTCTTACGTAAACTTGAAATAGTAGATATTTTCTGTTGAATCGTTCCTTGAGTAACTCAATTTCTTCAGGATAATTTTCAGCCGTAGGTGGGAAACTCTCTATTAAAGTGTCAGCTCTAGTTCCAGGTACAATTGCCGAGATCAAATATTGGAATTTGTCATCAGGTGGCATGTGTTCATCTTCGTGAATTCTAGAAAACTGACTCCAGAATCCCAAGAAAGATTTTATATCGCCATCAAATTTCTTTAATTCGAATTTAGGCAAGCGATATTTTCGATCACAAGATAATTTAACCGATTTTGAATCAGTATCGTTTTCGAAGTTTTCAATCTTCGATCTCAAAGATAAATACCGATCCTTATAAATTTCGGCCTCACTAAAATCTTTAGAATACATATGTTCTTTGTTTTCTGTTAAGCAACAGCTCAGAAATAGATTCCTGTGTCGAATCTAAGCGTTGAAATTTATCAGTCAGTTGCGTACTTAATTCACGAAGTTTAATAACATCTACTTTCGATTTCGTAATTTCCTCATCAATAGTCTTTGCAGTGATCGTAAATGTTGTGCGTAAAGCTTTTCGTTTCAGTTTCAATGCTTCCATAATTAAAATATTTAAAGAAAGCAATCAAATCTATAAAATAATTTCGTACCTTGTTTATAGATTTCCGTTTAAATCTTTAGAAGCAGTCATGTCCACGGACGCCAGATGTCACAAATCGTAATACTTCAGTTTCGATTACGGATTTAAAAAATATGTTACGTTTTCTGGCTATGTCTGCCATTCTAAATATTTCTTGTAAATAGTTATTTGTACTTGTGCAGTGAAATTCAATGTTGTGCTTCAAATAAAGGATTAAAACTTTAAAAGGAATTCCGATTTGTGACATCCATTATGTCAGCTTGGTGACTGTGTTGGAATATATCTATACGAGATGTTTTTTCCTTTGTTCCATTTTTTCATATCAGTTAGTTGTAATAGTATTTTTTATCTTAAGTACTCGAAAGCAGTAAAGGTGATTTGAAAAACATGCATACGGCTTTGTAAATTTCCCATATAATAATTCTGTTTTACTTCAAGTAAGGAGTAAAATGTGCGCTATAAATGTACCGTTTATAATTCATTTTAATAATTATGGTTTTCACTGTCAAATTCATGAAAAGCTCTTCTGCAATTCTATTCAGTTATCATCATAATTAGTGAGCAATGTTACTCGCGTCCGTAGCATGCTTTAAGCTACACGTGCTCCCTGGGTATTGCTAAATGAGTAACGACTTCGCAGTTTTTTTTTGGCTACAGAGTATTTTCTTAGCTAACTGGTGTCAGGCCCCTTATTCTGCTACTATCCAACAGTGCCGTTCCCTTTTTTGGAGTCTCCAAGAAAGGGGAAAATTAGTAGTGTTACAGTGGATACCATCACATTGTGGCATCCCTGGAAACGAAGCTGCAGACAGATTGGCCAAAAAGGGATGCACTATCATGCAAACCCACTATGAGGCAGTTTGCTATAGATCAGCCGCATCAAAAATTAAACTTGCCGTAAACAACTCACATGCTTCCAACTTAGAAGAAAGTATAAAAGATAAAGCCTGGAGCACAGCTATCCGTAATCTTCCGGACTACCCTAGGAACAGAGCTTTTGCTACGTTCCGTCTGACAACAATGCACGACTGCCTTAATGCACATCTCTACAATCTCAAGATTGCCAGTAGCCCTGCCTGCCACCTCTGCAGCGTCCATCAGGCGATGACTTCAGTCCACCTCCCGCTATGTTCCACTTTGAAG
This sequence comes from Latrodectus hesperus, assembly GCA_037975125.1. Classification (NCBI taxonomy): domain Eukaryota; kingdom Metazoa; phylum Arthropoda; class Arachnida; order Araneae; family Theridiidae; genus Latrodectus; species Latrodectus hesperus. The sequence continues at coordinate 45,763 of JAJQOW010000788.1, read as the reverse complement.
AAAAATTGCATCTATTCCCGGTATTGGGAGGCTAGAGAACTTCTTAACGGCCTTAGGCTATCTCTGAACATATTTTCTGTCTTCTTGTTTATTCTTTATCTTGTATTTTTCTCTGTATCCACTTTCCTGGCGATAGAACTGCGTTCGCTTTCGCCTGCTTGCATTTGAAATAAAAAATCATCAGAATTTTGAATCATAAGGAGTTATAGCACGTACATATTTAAAGGCCTTTGCCTTAACATTTTAATTACAATTTCTTAAAATGTGCATGGCCTTCTAACGAAAGACATATAAAATGGACTGCAACAAATAAATAATAATGATTAATGTTATACCTCTGACCTCGGTATGAAATAAATTTAACATATAGCAGCCTTACGTATTCTAAGATTATATATATATTTGCATCGTATAATTTAATCCATTAGACGCTGTAAATAACTAAATACTGTGTAAGATTTACAATGTTAAAGAAATAATATCTCTGAAACACACACATAAATTATTTAAAATAAAAAAATTTAGAATGTTGTGAAATGAATATTTCATTAGTTACGCGTAGAAATATTTTGGGGATTAATGAAATAATGGCACATGTGTAAAATAATATTTGGCTTTCTTTAAAATAATTTGAAAAAATGGAAAACTGCTACGGTACTTCGTAGAAAAATCTAACAACTAAAGGAAAACCATAAAGAGGAAATAATTTTAAATTTTAAACAGAATTAAAGTGTAAAAATTCTAAAAAAAATATATATTTAAAACTTTTTAAATAAATTTTAATGAGAACACAATAATTTGCGTTACATAAAAATATATATTATTTATTAAAATATTTATTTTATCAAAAAATATATTATAAATATTGATTTAACATGTCTATTTAATTCTGCATATTTTTCTTAATCATAAAATTTCTATGAAGAATATTTTTCTTAAAAGACAATTCAAAAATTGTGTTAAAAACTCATGTTGCTTGAATTTTCAAAATTTAACGGTAAAGAAATTAAGTAGAGATTTATAAAAGTAGAACCAATAAAAATAAATGTTTCCTTACAAATGCAGTTTTTATTAAAGATGCAGTTGTAGGCATATAGGTAAACAAAAAATAATTTTTCAATTATTTATTACATGTTTCTCTCACACTCATACACACCTATAATCATTTCAATTTTAACAATAGCTGTGACGAAGAAATTCCTTCTATTAAACGGTCTATTACCTATAAAAATTATTTAATTTCAAATTGTTTAAAATATTGCTATGTATGTTTTGATGAAATTTCGAAATGTAATAAGTAACTATTGGTTAGCGCTTAGATCTTCCACTACAATTATATACACATGGAGTCAAGTACGACTCGAAGGTTTTTGCTCGGTATGAGGTGACTGAAGAGGAAGAAAACAAACATTGTCACCATGAATATACCTTGCTGTATGAGATGAGAAGTCTTCAAAACAATCGTTCGTTAGTTAGAATTTTGAACGGCATATAGGATTGTTGATACTAGAACACTACCTGAAATAGTAGTTAACGGATTTTTCAGTCCTATGTACATTTTGTGCTCTTCGTCAAGAAAATATAAACACTCTTTGTTTTATTAGAGCTATCAAATATTCATACCTAACAATTTCGCAGCAGTCTTGATAACATTTTAAAAAAGACAATTTATTTTAATCTACAATTTGGCTTTTTTTATTTTTATTTTGTCAACGAGGAAATAGATTAAATCATAGAAATTGGATTATAACATGGAGGAAAGCAGGAAAATAAAACAGTCTTACAGAGCTACTTATACATTTTCAGGCATTTCAATCAACAAAGTTTTATAAATTTGATAAATTGTATAAAAAAACTCTTAATTAAATCTACAATATGTATATTTGCATAAAATTAATTAATATTAATTATAAATAAGCATTTACACACACACATAAATATTAATAAAAAGATCTAATGTGTTAATCGATAAAAATAATTCTTATTATTTATGCAACATTTCATAAATTGCAATTTTTTGCTTTAATTTCTAGTATAAGGCAAAGAAATATATGTTATTTCTCTACAAACCATTTTTTTGAGAAAATTTTGATCTAATAAATTTCTTAAACATCTTTCATTTAATATAAAAACCATAACTGTTTGTTATTTATACTTGTTTGCAGAATTTATATCTGTTCTAAGTAAATTTTCAAATTACTCAATTGTAATTTTCAAACACTTCCATAGTTAATTAAAATATAAAATTAGGCGAGATAACATAATTTCTAATTTTCAACCTAATCCGCTTAACTTTTGTTTGAATTTAGTATGATTTTCCAATTATATAAATGAATTTTTATAATTAAGAGGTAAATAGTTTGTGAAGAACTGTAAAGTGGGAGGTTTAATTATTTTTAGAGATTTTATTTTAAGTTTGCTTAAAAAAATATGGCAATTAATAAACAAAATCAACTTAAATTAAATTTCTTTTATTTGTTTATTATTAAACATCAACGAGACAATCATAGTAAAAATTGTTGTGTGTGATTTATAATAGATAGTATTTTTTCTTGTAAAAGACGTTTATGTTTTTATGTAGTAGATAACTTATCTTAAACAATTCATGGATAAATAAAAGTAGCTTTGCAATTAAAACTGCATTAATAATGTTTAAGTAAATATAAGCATTTTATGTTCGAGTAACTTTTATAGTTGAAAAAAATTCATGAAACATCAAAACATATAAGAGTTTTACTTTGTAAAACAGTTTCATATTTTTATTAATGTAAATGTTATAATGTTTTAATGTAAAATATTGAGAAAAGTAATGTTTAATACAAAATGGAGGAGCAGAAATACATGTATTTTATTTACATCAATCCATAATTTAAGAAATAAACATGACGGTAACACATGATGGTATAAATAGAGATAAAGTAAAAATTGACTTTATTAAAATATTTTTTTTAATTTGAAATTCTAAACTGAAATGAATAAATTACCTCTATTAGTTTTAAACCAACATTCTCATTATATGAATAAAAATTAATTTTATGATAAAAAGCATAAAAGAACATTTTTTTAATTTTTAATTATACATATTTATAGAAAAATATTGCGAAAATTAAAAATGGATGAATAAAAAATTTACATATGTATATAGAATCATAATAAAAATGTATACATAATAATAAAAATATCAATGGAAATATATAAAAATATTTAATTTAAGAAACCTGACCTAATTTAAGGTTCAAATAAATATGTTATATATAATCAAAAAACAAAATTATTCTTAAAAGGAATAATAACAAAAATAAAAGTCAATAAAAATCGCTAAATACATAATAAGAATATCAGGCTTTTCTTATATTTAAAAAAACGTGATACATTTGAGAAAGAACGATAATCACTTACGATTATTGCCACGATATTGATTTTCGCAACTCATTTATTTTATTAACGAAAACGAAACAAATGTACATGCTTATTTTATTTCGCAATAGAAATATATTATATTATGTCTCCCTCTCCAGCCCAAAGAGATCTTCCACACAATTCCCAAGTATCCCTCTTCTATTTCCAATTAAACCAACTGTCATTTCCCTTCTCCCACCCAGTCTCCCTACTATATAAAACGATTGTCTAAATGCTACTACAATCTCATAATTCATCCGTCTGTATCGATATACCGATGACATTGTTACTTGTAGTTGTACTCACTCTGTCATTGGCTCTGCTGTACTTGTTACATTCAGTCAAGTATATTGTAACTACACTGATTACTTTGAAACAGGCACGTACCACGTACTCGCTCTGTCATTGGACCTTCTGTATTTGAAACAGTTACTGATTACTTTAAAACACGTACTTCCAGTCAAGTACTTTGTACCTGCAACTGTCTGAGGATACTGGGATTCACGCTATCTTTGTAACTGGAAGTACCGTGTATATTTGGTAAAAGAAAGTACTGATTACACAGATTGATACATTCAAGTATTGATTACTGATTTTTAAATTAAAATACTAATTACAGGTATTTCTTCCCATCTCTAGTAAGTGCTTCTTTTTGTTAAACATAGAGGATTGATAAATGTGCTTATGATAAGTTTGCATTTTTCATATTTCATCGGAATAGTGAAGAATAAACAGAGCATTCAAAGCCGCAACATTTTCGATTCTTTCATATGTATAATTGCAATTAGTCAATGGGAGTAGATAAATGGGAGCTACTGGAAAATACCATTGGTCCATTTGCTGATACTGAGGTGTGCAGCGAGGAGCCGTTAACCTCTTTTAGAATGATGATTATAAGTAGACATTAAATTTGTCATCTGAGATGAGTTATACTATGAAAAAAGAGACTAGATTTCTATACAATAACTTGGTCAAGTACTCCTAGGGATTAATTTGCATGGCAGTTTAAGATCATTCATTTAAGATATAATAATAATGGTATTTAATAATAATAACAGTAAAAGTAATAATCGTCAAAATAAATTTTAAAAAATTATAATTTAAAAAAATGTTATTAAAATAATAATTAGGAAAACTCATTTAATCATTGGTTGATGGGTATCATCTTAGGACCAATCTGGGCCTGTTAAGGTGTTGAAGATCCTATGGGTCGTAGCTCTCAATATTTTGAATTTCCGGATTGTTTATTTTTGGTAATTTCTCATAAAATCTGAATGCTAAGTATTTATGGTAATTTATAAGTCTTGGCATTGCCATATTCCTCCTAATTAATATAAATCTGAAATATGGTTCAGCATTGCTTAGTAATCTTAAGATTTTATTTTATTGCGATTCTAGCATCTTTAGGTTGGTAATGAGTGCTCTTCCCCATACTGGGGAAGCATATGCTATGATAGGTCTCAGCATCGTTTTGTAGACAACAATTCATTTTTAAATGTTAATCGGGAGCCACCAACCATAAAGAAGTACAGTACAGTACTAGCACCAATGAGTCTGTTTTTGATATAATGCGTCTTCTCAAGGTTAGGCGTTTGTCGATTGTTACTCCTAAGTATTTAACGCTTTTTTGCTATAGGATGAGGGTTCCGGTATTAGACATTAGTATTAGGGGAGCTACTTCTCTTCCTTGTGAAGATCATCTCGCTTTTGATTTTGTTACATCTTCCAGCCACTCAACCAGCCTCATTGATATTAATGTTGAATAGATAGGGGCTCATTTCGGATCCGTGGGGGATGCCTGCAAAAATGGGTTTTACTGCAGAGTATGGGTTTTTGACGCTTACGACAAAGGTTCTATTAGTGAGATAATATTTTATTAGTCTAATTAGATAGGGGGAAATCATAATTTATTAGTTTTAAAATCAAGCCATTAGGCCAAACTCTGTCGATGGCCTTCTCAATATCTAAGAATATATCTCCAGAGTAGCTTTTTTGGTTGATGCTCATTCTATCTTTTCCACAGCTTTTAGCGTGTGGTTGATAAATTTTTTCCCGAGTTCAAATTGCTGCGCTATTATGATTAAGCGAGTTGCCTCTAATTTTTATTTAAATTTACTTGCTACTTGTGTAACTTACGAAGGATGAATTTTTCGGTGATTTTTGCCATGGTGGAGAGGGGCGAGATTGGACTGTAATTGCGGGATTATGTTAGGGATGATTACTGCTTTCTTCCAATTAGGAGGAAATTAGCTAAAATTCATAATGTCGTTGATTATTGTTGTAAAAAGGCTGATTGCGATAATTGGGAGTTGTTTCATCATTTCATTCGATATCTAGGTTTTCAGTTTTTAATTATTTCTTCAATTTCAGCTGCAGTCGCTTGGTCAAAGTTCATTTCTTGATTTGGATGGGATGTCGGAATGTTAAAAAATATTTATTAATTCTCCTTACGACTTCTATGTTTGTATCAGTATTTCCAATACTGTTAAATTGAAATTGGCTCTCTAATGAATTTGTTAACAAATTTGCTTTTTCTTCATTTAGACGTTGCATTAGTGATGCCATCTATTAATACAGGGAATGCTTGTTTATTGTTTCCATGTCGATTTTTCACTCTCCAGCTCTAGCCGTCTTTTACGTTTATGTTTGCTAAGTAACTTTTCCAGTAATTATTGTTATGCACAGCAATTTCCTTATGTTTGTAAATAATCATGCTTGTTTATGTTATGTTAAATAAATTAAACATATGCATAAGAGTAACATGATTATAAAAAAGTTACCAGTAAAAATGAAAACTAAATTTAGGTATTTAGCAATTCGTACACGAGTCTCTGCATCACTAAGAAATACAATTAGAAAAGAAATTGCTCTGCTTATAATAACAAAACCTGGAGTGAATACGAATCATATTGGCGTGCTATAAGAAAAGCCAAAACAGATAAACAGTCCTTCCCTGTCCATCTAAGATAAGGCTCCACTGTCGCAATATCAAATGAGGAAAATTCAGAGCTTATTGCTAATAATCTCGTAGCCCAATTCAAATTAAACGACTTACGAAGCTTAGCATATCAATCAAATATTGAAAACCATGTGCTAAATTACCTAAATTCAAGCAAACCAAATAGTTGCTGGAATTTTGATCCAGTTAAAGTATCAGAACTAGAACATGCTATTTTCAGTTTAAAACCAAACAAAAGTCCAGGGAGAGATGCAATTTCAAACAAAATGCTGAGGCAACTTCCAGTTGCTGTTTGCTACATTGTGAACATCATAAACGACGTTATTAGAATAGCTTATTTCCCTGATGCTTGGAAAGGGGCACTGGCTGTACCCATCAAGAAACCTGGGAAAAATCCACAAATGCCATCCAGCTATCGACCAATCTCACTGCCACCCTCGTTAGCGAAACTAGCAGAAAAATTTATTCTCAAAAAACTCCAGCCTTTTGAAGCAAACAAAGTCATAATTCCCAAACGATTTGGTTTTCGCAAAACATTATCTACTTCCCATCAGCTCCTGAGAACTGTGGGAAAATTCGCAGGGTTGCTCAGTAACAAACAAGGGCTCTTTTCATCGACATTGAAAAAGCTTTTGACCGTGTTTGGCACGCGGGTCTGATCTACAAACTTATTCAATATAAATTTCCCACACAACTTATTTTATTTATTAAAAACTACCTCGATCACGGAACCTTCCAGGTCAAACTCAATAATCACCTATCTACACAGTTAAGACTATAGAGGATGGTTTTCCTCAAGGATCCCTCCTCGGCCCATTTTTATTCAACATTTACATGAATGATTTCCCACAGCTAACGACACCTTACACTCACTGTTAGCAGGCGACACTGCAATCATGACCACACACAAAGACCTTGGCACCATCCACAGATACCTTACTACACACATTAAGAAAATTGAAAACTGGTTAGTCAGATGAAAAATTAAGATAAACACAAACAAATGCAGGGCTGTTCTATTCTCAAAAAAAGATAAGAATACCAAAAACTAAAAATTTTCGGAAACGAAATACAATCGTCCCCACTAACAAAATATCTTGGAGTAATCTTCGATAAAAGATTAACGTGGAGGCCACACATTAACGAAATAAAAACTAAAGCCAACAGCGCCAATGGAGGACTGTATCACCTCCTAGCGAAACACTCAAGCCTATCTATGAGCAATAAAATCATAATTTACAAAATGTACATCAGGCTCATAATAACATACGCCTGCTAGATATGGGGTGGTGCTTGTTTGACTTGCATCAATAACCTCGAAAAGCAGCAAAATAAAATCCTTAGGGTTATTTCGAAAGCGGAATATTACTTCAGGAATGCCCAAATTAGAAAGAACTTAGGTATATTAACCCTTAGCAACTTTATAAAACACCTTGCATTTAAATTCTACAGCAAATTATATAGTATAGAAAATACGGCAATAATAAATATCCCTAACTATAACCCGTATGACCCTAAATTCTTTCATTGGCCAAGAGCAGTACTTCGTCTAAAACCAACGACAGTTGACTTCTAGCAATCAATGTCTATTAAATTAAATTATGTCTATTAAATTGTTGCCACTTCTCTATTTTAACTCCATCAATATAGTGTAAAGAAATTGTCAGTACGCTTTTAAATTGTCCCACCCATTCATTATTGGTAAACGTATGTTAGCCTGTAAACAAACGCTCCGACATTAATCAGTTATGACGATATCATCAGCAGATGGCGCCGCTTCTACCTACACCATATCTTAAATGAATTTTCCAGCTTAAATAAAGTATCTTAGTTAAATATTTTTAAAATAATAATATTTAAATGTGCAAAATAAACAGATTAAATAATTTACCCATATCACTGTCATGCAAACCCAATTATAACCCAGGGAGTACTTCCATTAATCCTATGAAATGTTTCTGTAAATTTTTTATTTATTATTAAGTACTCATGTTATTCTCATATTGCACACACTCGGTGCACCAAAAATTGTAAAAATCTTTATGTATTTCTCTCTTGTATTGCAAGATCTCGTATAACTTTTCTTGAATTTTTTCACTAACTCTCGGGAAGCTTCACTAACTCTCGGGAAGTTAGGTAAGTGTGCTCCTGAAGCTATGTCGTCTCCATCTCTTAGGCAACTTCAGCTTCTTCATTAGGTCCCAAAATTTTTAACTTGTACAAAGGCAAAAGGCTTACAGCTAGAAACCTCACAGTAAAATTTAGACCAGATCTTTTGAATAATGACAAACATTAACTCTATAGAATCAGGAAATAATCTAGCTGTCACAAATACTGAAATTGTCAAATGGTCACCCTCGCTAATAAAGGAAGTAGAGAAGTGAAAGTCAAGAAAAACCTGTGTATCTCCTTATGTAATTTTGCTATAAATTAAGAAATGCAGCAAAAGTTATATTAGTAAAGTTAAAAATTATTGAAAAAATATTAAAATTTGAATTTATAGAGTCCGATTATACAATGGTATTAGAAATGGATTCAACTAATACATCCAAATGTGATTCCCCACCCTTAAAAATAATAACACAAAGGTAGAAGTAAACGTTCCATTTCTTATGTTCTTTAATCTTTTTAAAAACTGTAGCACTATCCCGAATCTGTTTTTCATCTTAAATTTCAGAAATGTTTCAAATGCAATGTTTGGCAATATATGCTTATCTCTTCATTTTTATCTGGAAAAATATTTCCTTCAATTTTTTCCTATTTGTTTGGACGATTTTGAAATTTATTTTTAAAAATTAATATCTTTAAAAATTATTTAAAATATATATGGTATTTTTAATACTATCATATGAAATCGCATTCCAAAAATAAAATGCATTTCTTTTGAAAATGATATAAATAGTCAATGTTTAATAATCTTTGTAGAAATGATTCGGAAGATTCTTGAATTTGAATGATATTCAAATTTGAGTGATCTAAGAGTATCTTCAATTTTTTTCTAGCACATTGTTTTATATTAGGACAATGTGAAAACATTTTTAAAGCCACATACTTAAAAAATCAAATTTACCATCATGCTTTACGGGAGGAAATGATTAGATATTACACAGTTTCTTGTTCATTAAAACTCCTCGTCTACTTTGTTTTCAATTTTTAGTTATTTCACTTTTATGTATTAAAATATTCTTCAGTAATGTAATAATGTATACGTTTATTATATAAAAATTCAAATGTTCTGTGGTGCCTCAAATTTTATTAGCATTATGGTTCTGTAATAAAAATGTATTAATCTAGTTGAAGGCGCGCTCCTTAAGGTGACAGTGGACTATCAAAATGAGCAAAATCGACAAAAATATCGATTTTTCTTTTTAAGTTTATAAAAAAAATGTTAATCATTCTTAATATTATACAAAAGGAATTTTTGATATGAGTCAATTTTAGACAAAGTTATTAATGTGCCGCGCCCCTTTTTCACATTTGCTCGAAAACGTAAACAAGTAACAGGAGGACAGCGTATTTGAATAATAACAAATTTTCAATAAAATATATGTATTTCTAGAAAGTAATAAGTTCTAAATATCACATTTTGGTTAATATTTGTTTGCTTTACACTACTAAATCTTTAAAAAGTAAGGTGTTTATATTTTAAACAAACGGCCATGCCCATTTCGTATCATCTCATAGCAAGCAAATATTTGTTCTTCAAATTATTATTTCTCATTTATGAGTTCATACAAGAACTCATAAATTATCATGAATTCTTGTTTTAGAATGTGCTATATTTTTGCTACATCAAAATTATTTAGTTTTTATTATTTATATGATTTCGTCTGGCAACACTAATGTTCTTGATTTTTCACAGCTATCATTATTTTGATTTCACCACTTGATTTATGTTATGATTTTAAAGCTTGTATTAATATTTGCTGTTCTGCCAGTTCTTTTCAGAATTACTTTCTTAAATAGTATTCTCGTGCATCGAACATTATAATTTCTACCATAATGCATGCAATTAGTTCAAGATACGAAAAACCTAAAGGCAGACAAACGAAATGATAACTTGCTGCGACTGGATTAGCTCTTGACAATCAAAATTTGCTGTTGAAGCTATACCAAAGGAAACTGTTGACCAAAAATTTTCTTTTATAGATGTAAATGTTCCAGAATATGGCCATTTACGTAATGATATTCCTCCTGCAAGTGGAAATGAGCATATTCTTATGAATAAAAACTGCTTCTCCAGTCTTCTAAAGAATTTGCAATGCAGTAATTGTGGTGTCTGCTCTATAGATGTATCCACTCAGGAAAATTATGGCTTTTCAGTGACACTAGAAATGTCTTGCAAATCTTGCAAAGAAAATTTTGGCTCAACTTTTTATAGTCCAAGAGAACCATACTCACGAAAATTTGATATCAACAACAAAGTTGTGGCAGCTTTTTTTAGCTTTGGAAAAGGCCATGTAGCAATGGAATCATTCTCTCGAACACTGGATTGTGCAAACATGGATAAAAACATTTTCTAAATGTTTCTCTAATTTAATTTAAAAAATGATAGAAGAGTTTCTAGATGAAATGTTAAAGGAAAGTTACAGTGCCATTAGGAAGCACATTTGGAATGAAATCCAAGTTTAAATCTTAAGGATCAGTTACATATTCATATGTCCTATGACGGAACCTTGCAGACATGAGGTCATACTTCTTTATATGGTACTGGAATAGTCATTGATTCCCTCACAAGTTTAGTAGTTGTCTTTGAAATCATGACGAAGTACTGTTCGTCGAGTATATTTGCATCTCGATATCTTGGGGAAAACATTGCTGAATTTCACATGTGGAAAGAAGGACACAGAAAATCGCCAAAAAAACTTCAGCAGATCATCTGGGGATCCAGATGGGATATTGTCTAATTACCTACTGTAATTTGCATGACAGTGATAATATTGTATGCATTAAAAATAAGTGTGTTAATTACTTAACTGGAGTTATTAACAGCAATTCGAAAGATAATGCGAATAGTTGTGGGTCAGATAATACTATAAATAATAATATCCCTAAAAGCAATCTCTAAGAAAAATTCAAAAAAGCAAAAATTACAACACCTTTCAAATGTCAATAAGGTGCATAGTTTAACGAAATACTCTACTAATTGAAAACAAGTAATTATTCCTCTGACTCAGATGAATAAAGATTCTTTTAAAATTAGTAATAAAAATGCCTATAATGGCTCTAGAAATAAATTGCAAGTTAATAATGTGTTAATAACAAATAATGATATTTGTAGTACTGGTACCAATGCATGTGAAAATGTCGTGTTTAATAACACTAATGCTGATTGTGATATTGATGTTGATTGTGATATTAATGTTTTATGTGTTAATAATGCTGTTTGTGATATGCAAAACACCCAACCAAAAAACATTGTTGATAATAATTGCCCCCATGTATATACAAATGATCACCTGCTAGTTAAAGATGTTAACCTGCCCAGTACTAGCACCGGAATTTGTAGACTAAATAGTTCCCCTACTAAAAGAGGTAATCAATCAGATTCCGATGATGAAGGTTTCCAAAGAAACCAAGAAGTTTCAAGTACCAAAGAAAACCGCCAGTATTAGGCAGCTTGCTCAGCGTGAACTTATTGATACTAACAAAAGATGTGCAGCCCTACAACAGAATTTGATAAGACAAATCGTTAACATTAAAGTAAACAATGATGAGAATAATGCCTTATAAAAATAAAATCCTCCAAATCTTAGTCAAATTTGAAACAAAATTTAATGGAGTCCTCAACAATCTCAAAAATAATTTCGATAAAAAACTAACAGCAAAATTTAGCGGAGAATACTTACAAGCTTTTCACTCTTCTCCGGAAACCCACCAACTAATTACTAGGTATCTCACAAACAGCGAAATAGAATGCCTGATTATTAAATGTGCCACAAAAAAACCCATTAAGGCAGTTATAAAAGGAATCCCACTCTCCACCCCTCCTGATTAAATGTAAGCGGAGCAGGAATCTTCAAGCGTAGCAGTAATGAAAAGGCAGCAGAAATTTGAACAAATTGAGTGCTTTTTGATAACACTTAACTCAAATGAAATAGCCCCAAAAATATTCGATTTAACGGAAATATTAAACCTTATTAAAACAACTTAAAATATGTCAATAAAAAATCGTATCCAGTGATTCAAGTGTCAGGGCTTCGGCCATAATTCAGGAGCCTGCTTTTTGAAGCTAACCGAAAAATTATGCACTGAAATGCCATCGGCATTCCTGAAAAACAAACAGAATTTAAAACTTTTATCACGGAAAATAACTCAGATATAATACCACTGCAGAAAACCCACCTCGCTATAAAAGTTAAATTTAAGGTACTAAACAATGAAATTTATAGAAATGACCGCAGCTCGGAAAAATCCCGAGGTGGCACTGCTATTTTGATTAAAACAAAATTATTTCACTCCCACATTCCTACCCTCCAGGATATATTTCGTGGAAGCCACAATAGTTTAAATACACATGCCTAACTACAATGATGTTGTATTTGCCTCCCTATAAGTCCCTCTTTTAGTAGTAATTCATTAATAATCGATCTTGAAACAATTGTCTCAGTATATTACACACACAACTTAATTATTGTTGGTGATTTCAATGCCAAACATCAAAATTGGAATTATATTTACCAGAATAATGGACTTCAACTAAGCAATTTTATAGAGATCACTGATTTCTCGCTATTCCATCCCTCACAGCCTACTCACTACGGCAGATCACATGGCAACTACATTGACCTTCTCATGTCCACACCATCCATGGGTGTCACCAGACCCATGGAGATACACACAGTTGAGGAGTTGCCTTCTGACCACTACCCTGTCATAGTATCCTATGGACGGCGCACAGATACTAACACTAACTAAAATATCAAGCTTAGCATTAATTGGCAGAGATTTCGAAAACATATAAAGGAAAAAATCCCCTTCTCTGAAATTAAAGTATCCGCTTGCACAGAAGACACACACATCAACAGAAAAGTTTATTTAATCACCAAAGCAATTTACTCAGCCCTCGAAAGTAGATGAAAATCAAAAACAAATACTGCACACAATTACTTACCGGATAGAATTATTGATTTAATTAAAGAACGAAGCAGAATAAGAAAATTCTTCAACCGACACAGAATCTCCCCCAAATTGAAACAAGAATCAATAGGCTAAAAAATATCGTTGACAAAACAAAGTCATTCCTGCTTTGGAAGGTCGGAGTTTAGCCCGCGGAGATTGATGTGTCCTTTTACGCTCAGAAAACATCAATGAAGTTCTGAACTAGGTCGCCTTAAATTAGTCACACACTTTTACTTTTATTTTCTCCTCACTTTCTCTCATCTCTCTTAAATTATTTAATCAAGATTACTAGAGTTTTTTGTTTCTTTGTATTCTTCTTTGTATTTTATATTTCTGTAGCTCATTTAAAGCTAGATCTGATTCAGGGTTTGCTATTCAATAAACTTCTCGAAATGTTTCCTATTTTATCTTTTTACCTCAAAGAAAGCATAAAGTGGTTCTTTAATAACACGTGAATGTCTTCTTCTCTTTTCAAATTTAACCCGGCCAATGACCCCAGGTCCCAAATACCGAGGAAGAAGAAAAAGCTTTTCTGCTGAGTTTGGTGAGAAAGAATGGCAGAAAAGCTTTAATCTTGTAATAATATTTACTCTTTGTATCAAGCTATAAATAATAAATAATCTGGGAACGAAAATTGCAAAAGTAAATACAATTTAAAAACAATATGCAAGGAAATGAATTAAACAACAAGGAATAGATGGATAATGGAAAATTTTATCCTCAATAATTAGGAAGAAAATCCAGAAAAATGTGCTTCCGGATCAAATAATAAACTTAATTAAAATTCTTAAAACTAAAAAAGTGCCAGGAAAAGAATGCATAAATAATATTATGATTAAAAATCCACCCTTAAATTTCATATTCCATTTATTATTTATTATAAACGGAAAACTTAAAATACCTCCCAATTAATTTTAGTTTAACAGAGATTAAACCACAACCAAAAATAGAAAAAACTTAAATAAAGCTAAAAATGACAAACCAATAAGTTGGTATTTCTGTGACTGAACAAAATTATAGAGAATGTAATATTAGATAAATTAAAAATATTTTGTTCTTTAAAAAAATTCTTAAGCCAAAACAATTTGGGTTTCAACCCAAGCAGTTAACAGAGTATACCAACTCCACTCATTTCCATAAATTAAGGATAATTCAGAATCCCACAGAAATTAAACACTAAAATAAAAATTTAACATGTAGAATTATCACACACATCTTGAAGAATAATATGCAAATAACAAGAAACAATCAGAAGTCACCGGTACTTCGTCACAATGACGAGAAAGTAAGAGAGGGGTATATGAAAATAGGTATAGGAATAGTTGAAAAGAAGTAAAATTGTTCACAAGTGCTTTAAAAGCTTTTCAGTGCAATAACCGCATAGTTATGGCTCAAAGGAAATATTTGGATAATGTTTGGTGTGGTAGAATTATCGACCATCTTGAATGTGGACGTACCAGCTGGAAGTATCCGAGGAACTTGGAATCACCCAAAGTGTCATCTCCAGGCTTTGGCAATGGTCCCAAGATGATGGTAATGTAAGTTAATGTTACAGCACAGGTCGCACCCGAGTTACAGCGCCGAAAGAGGACCGAAAATTGGCAGCTACTTCCAAAAGAAACAGTCGGAGTCTCGTCAGCTACCGATACCACAGTTTTAAGGCAGACCGTGTACAGACGCTTAGGGCACATTGGTCTATATGTTCGTAGGCCTGTCAGATGTGTTCCACTTACCACAACTCACTGTCGCCTGCGGTTAGCCTGGAGTAAAGATCATGCATTGTGGACACCGACGTGTCCAGGTTTAGCTTTCAGTCTGATTTTCATTGGACTTTCATATGGAGAGGGTCAGTTACCCGTTATGACAAAGAGATCACCATTGAACGACACTGTTACGGTGATGCAGGATTGCTCGTTTAAGGAGGAATTATTCTGGGTTCAAGAACTAAACTGCAGCTTCAGAGTGTAACCTTGACAAGCCACATCTATCGGGATGTCATTCTAGAACAACACGTACGTTTCTTTTGGGATATCATGGGTGGAGAATTTCTGTTTATGGATGACAAAGCCCGTTCTCACAGTGCAAACATTGTAGACGAATCCCTTCAATCGGAGGATATCACACATATAGACTGGCCGGCATACTTGCCGGACTTGAATCAAATAGAATATGTGTGGGATATGCTAAGCCGACGATTGCAGCCCATCAACCCCCTCCCACATGTCAACTGGAACTTCGGAGAGCGTTGCTTGATATACACTACTGGCAATTAAAGTTGCTACACCAGGAAAGCGGCACACCACACACGTGAAATTTGCATGACAGGTAGAACTTGCTGTGATATGCAAATTATTAGATTTTCAGCGCATTCAACGTAGTTTTCACCAAAGAAAGTTGTTGTAATGCCTCGTGTAAGAAGAAGAAATGCCTATCAGCACGTGTCTGACTTTTATCGAGGTAGGATTACACCTACCGGGATTGCGGTTTATCGTACCGCAATATTGCTGCTCTCGTCGGTCGAGACCCCATGACTGTTACCAGAATATGGAATCGATGGGTTCAGGACAATCATACGGAACGTCGTGCAGGATCTCAGCGACCCCCCTCACTAACAACAGAGAAGACCGACATCTTATCCGCATGGTCACAAGGGATCGTACAGCCACGTCACAAACCCTGAGTCGAGAAATGGAGTCATTTGCAAGGTAACAAGTTTCTGCTCGAACATTTCGACGACGTTTGCAGCTGCATGGATTGTCTGCACGGCGACCATGGTTCGGCTACCATTGACGCTGCGTCACAGACAGGAGCGCCTTCAATGGTGTGATCAGCGACGAACCAGGACGTGGGAATGGCATCACGTCATCTTTACAGATGAATCTCGGTTCTGTATACAGGACCATGATGGCCGCATCCGTGTTTGGAAGCATCGTGGAGAACGCGCATTGCTAGCTTGCTTTGGACATCACCATACTGGCCCATCTGCTGGAGTGATGGTATGGGGTGTCATTGGATATACGTCTCGATCACCTCTTGTTCGCGTTACCGGCACTTTGAACAGCAACTGTTACATTTCCGATGCGTTAAAGCCCGTGGCTCTGCCCTATCTTCGAGGCCTCCCTAATGCTTTGTTTCAACAGGATAATGCACGACCGTATGTTTCCCGTACTGTTCTGAACTTTCTTGATACAGAACAGGTTCGACTGTTACCCTGGCCAGCACGTTCTCCTGATCTGTAAATAACTGAGAACGTGTGGTCAATGGTTGCAGAGCGATTGGCACGCCATCACTCTCCATCCACTACTGTCGATGAACTGAGGCATAGTGTTGAAGCTGCATGGACTGAGATCCGTGTACATGCCATACAATTTCGTTTTGACTCCATGCTTAGGCGAATAAATGCTGTTATTGCAGCCAGAGATGGCTGCTCTGGGTATTGATTTCTCAAGATCTATACATCCTAATTCTAATCTAATCAGTATCACTTGTATCAATCTAATCAGTATCACACACAATCAGTGTAAATCTAATCACTTGTTCTTTCCACTATAGTGTATGTGTCCAATAAATGTCGTTCTGTTATTTGCATTCCTTCTTGGTGTAGCAATTTTAATGGCCTGTAGTGTATAAGTGGTATAATATTCCCCATGATCTGATCGATATTTATATACTCACCATTCTTAGGCGTTGTACGGCCTGTATTACATCGTCTGTGGGGGCATACTAGGTATTAACCATCATACCGACCGTATTATATTGGTTTTTGTAAATAAGTTCTTTTTTGAAATTTGCTATAAGGAGTAAAAATCGCAATTTTTATTAATGATGTAAAACATAAAACATCCTTTTTGTTCTTTACCTTTTCATAATTAGACTTTAAAAATAAGTCACATTTGTTTTACTTCTGTCTCTTTCTTTGCCTGAACTTGCATTATCCTTAATTTATGGACACGAGTGTATTAAGAATTACCGAAAATATACGTATGTTACTGGTTGGTTGGGTTTTCTGGCGTTAGGTCCAAAGAGGACAAGCTGCGCCAAATACGTATGTGGCATTCACATTTAAAGAAAATATTGGAGCAGTACTTTTAGATATCACGAAAGAATTATAAAGTTTGTATTATAAAAGCTACATATATATTTTGATTTTTCTTAAGAAGTGATGAATTTGGTGACATTAAGACTCGGATTGTAAGTTTATGTATTGCCATTTTGAGAATCGCAATGTCTTTCATTATGAAACACTTGCGTATGCTGAAGTTTTACCCAACTGTCTTTTCATAGTTGATTCAGTAGCAGCAAGCTTTCCTTTCGTGGATCAATCTTTTGGCTTTCTGCATTTTAGATAAATTGCATGTATTATTATTATGCAATTTGCAATGTATAATTCAAGAAATTATTTCCAACAATGCTTCTTTTTAAATGCATAAAAATGTTTTTAAAAATTGCTTTATAAATGCAGAACAGCAAAAAAAATTCAGATTATGAAATCAAAGTGAAACTTTAAATTGGAACAAAATAAAAGTAGCTGGGAAAATGAACAAGATTATTAGATTATTGTCGCCATACAAAATCATACAAATAATAAAAAATATTGATGTAGCACAACCGAAAATCAGATTTTAGTAAATAATGATTTGGAGAAGTTCTTTTCCATGATGCGTGAGTTTAAGAAATAGGCGTGATAGTTTGTGTTTACAAAAGTGAGATTATATTTTCACAAGTTTTAATAGTAAAAATCATCTTAATAGCAGCTAAATGTAATAATTAAAACTTATTATTTTCTAGAAATATTTATTGGAAGTAAGAACTTATTCTAATCTTATATCCTAATGTTATATGCTGCTTTTTTGAGATGATATAAAAAAGAGCCGTAGCACAGGGTTAACATTTTGAAACAAATTACAACAGATTAAATAATAAATAGCACCAAAAAATTAAAAAACATTAAAACTCCAGGACAAGATCAAATTACTAACAAAATGTTAAAAAAAACTCGATAAAATACATAATTAACACAACACAAATCGTCAACAGCATAGTTCAACTTATATATTTTCCAAATATATAGAAAACAGCCATCACAAAACCCCTAACTAAGCCTGGCAGAAACCACACACAACCAGAAAAATATAGACCAATAAGCTTCTTTTCATCAATTAGCAAAATAGCAAATATTACATTAAATTAATATTTTCATTATAGACAATAAAATAATTTTTCACAAGCAACTCGGATTTAGACCGAACCATTCAATTGTACATCAACTTCTCCAGAATTTACACATGAAATATTTACGGACAGGCAACTGCTACAAATATACTGGATGTGACTAAATATTTCGATCGGGTCTATAAATCGATGGTGTACTTTACAAACTCCTCAGCTTTAAATTCTCCTTATACCTTATAATACTAATTAAATCATGTCTCAAAAACAGAAAATTTATTGTAAATTAAGAAAATTGCAATTCGTCACCCGAAAAATAAAAAGTGGAGATCCGCAGTAAGTAATCCAGGTCTGATTCTCTTCTTAATTCATGTTAATGACATCCCGAAATTCAAAACTAATAAACTGGCTCATTTTGCAGGTGACACAGCAATATTAACGAGAGGAATACTAAGTAATATTTTAATAGAAAATCTAAGCAAATGCTCAAATCTACAAACTAAATGGTTTGAAAGATGGAAAATGAATTCAAACATTGACAAAACACAGGCAATCATCTTTTCTTTCGCAAACAAACTTCCGGAAAAATTAATTGTTCAAAATAAAACAATAGAATGACAACCAAAAGTTTATTATTTGGGAATAATCAGGGACAATAGGCTGACATGGATCCCCGAAATTGAAAAAATTAGGAATAGATTTAGCGTTATATGAATGCAAACCTCTTCACATTAATTGGGAGAATTTCTACATTATATAAGTCAAAAATAAAAACTTAATGTACGCAACCATTCTCAGACCAATAATTACGTATGAATCACCCCCCATTTTACGGTTCCACAGCTAATTTAAATTTTCAAAAACTAGAGAATCTTGATAATGTCTTGCTAAGAATGATTACAAATGCTCCAAGATTGTTTAGAAAAATCAGTAAAAAGAAATCAAAATGATTTTAAACTGAAACAATTTGCATTGCTCTATCCTATCTTCTTATTTAAACACTTTTCTTTATCATTATAAATATATATATTTTGAAAAAGTAAAGATAAAAAACCACGTCTTATATTTACTCTTTAAGTTTTAAATTGTAAATACTCTGAGAAAATTAATTACAAAAGTAAATCTTCCCTAAAAATTTTTGCTTTTTTTCTTTACTCTATTTAAAATTAGGAGTAAAGAAAAGGAAATACCCCAAAAGGTTGTTTCACTTTACATCCTAAAAATTAGTACTGGTGGTAAGAGTTCAGCTTCATATACTCCGAAAACACTTATACCAGCTTCCAGCTAACTTTTGTAAAACAGTATTTACTTAGTACGATATATTATATAAATCGAAAACTTATTTTCTATAGTAAACAAATTTAGAAAACATCTAAAATATTTCAGAAAACTTTCCAACACTAGATCTATTTTTGACAAAAAAGATCTCGAAATAAACACGTGATAGTTGATGCCAACAAGTCATTCATTTCAATTAATATAAAGAACTTAAACATAGTCATTATTTGGAGATGTATTGATATAGAAATGGACATGGTGATGTCCTGTTCTCCTTCGCAGTACGCGGCTGATCTGAGAAAATGCTTCAGTGGCTGTTTTCTGTGAAAAGCAACGTATAACAATTCATGATATCAAAATGCTAATCCATTATGAATTTAACGATGATAATTGTTAAGAGCTTTTGCGTTTAATATTGATAATAAAATTTATCTCAATCATTTGCACATCTGCTTACTTTTGGAAGCAACGAATTTTATACTCATCGTGTCATACAATCTTCATGAAAGTTCTTAAGTCAAAATTAACTTTGACGGAATATTAGCTACAACATAAGAATTACTGTCATTTTCTAAAACTGATGAAATTCGTGAGGAATTTTATAGTATGGAATATTTAAACTTTTAAAAAAAATGTTATATAAAAATGCATGAAGGATCGAAAAACACTTTTTCCGATTTCTGTTAGAAAGAAATTTTTGTAAGAATATTCTGCTATCCAGGTACAACAGACATTGAAAATTTTATATCTGAATTTCTAATAAAACTCTAAGTTCGGCATTTGAGTTTTCAGAAGGTTGTTGTAGAGTATTTTCATATCTATTGCTTATACTGATTTCCAGAGAGAGAGATAGGTTTATAATTAGTAAAAACTTTACACCAAATTTACTTACAATATTTTACGTTTTAACACTTTTGCATTTAATAATCAGACACAATTAAGCTTATTTAAGGCAAATAGTGAAAAATATTCGACCAAATATAATTATATATAAAAAAATTCAATTTTCAACTGTAGATGCCATTTTCAAAACAAAATATTAATAAGCTCTTATAATTTTATTTATGCATTCACAAAGCCCATCATACATTATATTTTACTTTGGAAAATTAGTAAGACTTAAATACAAATTTTAAAATACTTAAGCTTTTTATATTATGGTTTGACAGGTACCTAATGCCTGAAAGTAAATTCATTTACAAATGATTATATGCACATATAAGTGAAATTTAATTTTATATACAGGAGACATTTCTAGATAAAATAAATATTCATATTTTAAAATTAATGACTCCAACCATATTTATAAAATCAATTAAATATTAACTGAAATTTTTTCTCTAATACCATAAAATGACGAAAAGAGAGGCCTATATAAACTTACTACAAAATTCAGAGCTAATTAGATTACTTTTATATAATATAATTTAAAATTTTCACGCAATGCTTATCAATAAGCACTATTCCTGCATTTTTGATCAATCACTATTTCTGGGTAAAGAATTTTCTGATTAAGATCTTTTTTCAATACAAAAATAATTTCAAATAAAAATTAATAGATTTCTCTATTTATTAAATTATTAGTTATAAACATCAAAGATACTTGAAAATTAACAAGTCATAGAGTTGAACTTTAGAATAACCTCATTATATTTCTGTTGCAAATAAGCATTCATAAAAGCAGGAAATTCCTGAGGTTCTCTAAAATGCAAAGAATGTAAAATCAATGATGTAAAATCAACATACTATCAAATATTATTGATAAAAATTTGGCATAATTTAATTGCATTTTGAACGTGCTTTACTAAATTAATGGATACATTTCTTGATTAAATCACGAGCAAATCTATGAATATGCTTTATTTATTATCGGAATAAATTTTGCTGAAAAAGATACATAATATTAGTTTAAAAGAAAATTATGTACACAATATATATATATGCACACACATACAAAATTAGCTAATATTTTTAGCTATTACAAAATGCAATTGAAATAGAGTAAATGCACATAACTTATTCTCATTTTTTTTACTTTATTGGCAGAAACCATCATCATTTAATCTCATGGTTCTAAAATTTTAAGCTAATATTTATATGCAACGCTTGCGTAGTGGGATTTTAAAATAAGATACTTGATACACTTATAAAAACTTTGATAGAATCACAAATAAGTTAAATTTCCGCTGTGTCAGTTGAGTTGAAAGTAGCAATATTCCTTAAAATGCAGATCTCTGCGATTGACCGAATTCTTTATCACACTCTCAATATCTTACACCCCTCTTAATTTGCAGCATTGGTAACACGCCTGTTTCGATGACTGGAAAACAAGAAGGCAGAATACCACTTGCTGATTGATTTTGTTTAACTCGATATCATTACTCAATCGATGTTCATGAGAAGTATAAGCACCCAGAACCCCAACAACATCCACCATATATGCATCGGATACTTCCTCTTTTCTACATCAAGTTTGAGCCTTACCTTAATGGCTGTCAGTCAGAATAAATTTTTCTTACATCAATTTTATTTTTCCATAACATAATATTCAATATCAATTGATGTGGTCTTACAAACTTTTATTGGT
This sequence comes from Latrodectus hesperus, assembly GCA_037975125.1. Classification (NCBI taxonomy): domain Eukaryota; kingdom Metazoa; phylum Arthropoda; class Arachnida; order Araneae; family Theridiidae; genus Latrodectus; species Latrodectus hesperus. The sequence goes on along the minus strand of JAJQOW010000788.1, from coordinate 23,249 downwards.
CAGCAGTAATTTCTAGCTTCATTTTCATACATAACTCTGATTTTCTCTTTAGGTTCCTGTTGACAAAGACATAGGTTCATAGTGTTTTGAAATAGTTTTTGAACCCAGACAAGATTTCTGGAAAAAGAATGAGATTTTTTTAGAAACATACCACAAATATTTCTTAATGCTAAATAAGACTATCATAAAACATAATAACTTGAATAATGCATTTCTACATTTAATATTGTTTAAACAGAATTTTAATTGCATTTTCTATTAGTGGTGGTTAATGTAGATATTTCACATAAATTCTTTCCATTAGCACTTTTTTTGCAGGAATTATGTGACCCTTAGGTCTATAGCATACATTATAGATTTCTTCATAGAAATATTGTAACTCGCTGTTAATGAAACTATTTCATCATCAAATTTATTAATGCCTTGATCAAAAAGTATTTATCTAAAATTCAATTTTATTACATATTTCATAATGTATTAAGAAGATTTTTTAAGCTCGGCCTTTTGTGGCATTCACTTTGAGTAAGAAATAGTAAGCTCAAAGGAAGGATAAATCTGCCTTTGAAATCTTTAAACAAAGTTCAAATTAAGGATGAGAATTATTTTCCCCATTTGTTTATATTGTAAAAGAGTGACGCAAAAATAAGAATTCGCATTATTACACCATTTCGCATTCAAACCATTCAATTTTCTTGCTAAATACACAAAAATAATGATACTTAATGAAATGTCCAATTAATCTGATCCACATTTCCAAAAAAAGAAAGAAAAATAAACGTTAAAAGCATTATGTATCTGAAAGTAATAAAATGTTTTCTAATATCCGAATATAAATTTACCTCCGCTACAGTTGAATCAAATGCTTAACAATAAAGGTCAGATTGAAATTTTGCTGCACAGAATAGGACTTTTGGTGTGTAAATATTCCCTTTTTTATCATATGAGTTTGTGTTATAGCTTTTAACTACGTACATGTAGAAAAAAAGTATGATTCCATATCCCACTCTGGAAATAACACAAAAACTACATTTTTAGTGACAATGTAAACTGAAATTAACTAGCTGCAAATTTTTTTTGGAATTTTGACATCACTTACACATTTTGCGGAATTCGCTTTCCTTCACCGCGTCTCCCTTCTGCATTATTTCAGTCTTTTTGTGTGTGCATTCCTATTTTAGCAATAATAATTGTATATTTGAGGTTCACTTTCAAACGTTAGAGTCATATTGTAGTGAAAACGTATAAATTTTTGTAATTTTACACTTTACTATGAATTCTATAAATCTAAATATTGCGTCGTTTCTTCCTGGCTTCATATCTTCTTATTGCGTAACTCATTGATTGGTTAGGCGTCATCGCAAGAATATTTGCGCTTCTATGAGTGCTTATAAAATTACGGAAGAGTGCTGTTTGGAAGACCCATGTGCTATATTGTGGTCGCTGGTGATGGTTTTTTTCATATTCGTTTATCTATACTTCTTCCTTGAAATGGAATACAACCCAATTACACTAACATTTCCGACATAAGGGTATCACAAACATTTTGCTAGGAACACTAGATGTATTTAGAATATAATTTACTTTTAGAATAAAATGATTTTGATTCATTAGAATGTTCTCGTGGAATAACAATTTGTTAAACCTCACTTACACAGTTCAAGTAAATCTCTTTTTACACAAAAACTGAAAATACATCTTACTGAAGTTTCTACAAGCCATAAAAAATAACAAGTAATGTCTTCTTGAAGGAAATTGTCTGATACGTTGTGAAATAACAAAGAATTTGTCAATCTCTGAATCAAATTGGTTATTCGATGCAATAAGCATGATGTGTAAAACAGCAACACAAAAACTGTAATAATACTGTTATATAATTGTTTATTCCAGGCACAATTTAAAACAGCTAAATTAACATTCTACACATTCATAGAAAATAATTGACTACTTTGAGTTCATTTATATGTCATGTTTAACTATTTCTTTTGTATTTAAGTAAATAAATGACATATTTCATTATATAAATGAGTGTATGGTAAATTCTTATTTCTGAATTTCCTATATCACACATAATTTCAAATATTAACTATGAATGAAATGCAAAATTGTTTATAAATAGCACGACTAACTAAAAAGAAGGATTAAATTTAAAGCGGGATGTGTATATTAAATCCCATAATTACTTAGAATGAAATCGCATGAAATTTTGTATAAATATTTCTACCTTTTATTTGTTTTGCAATAATATTAGACTTAATATTATTGTACCCGTATTTTTTGCATTATTACATATTGGTGTAATCACAAATTTTGGTGTGTAATTTCATTCAAAATAATAAACAACCTATGTAAGAAATATTTTTTTTAAATTTGATAAAATCAACTTTTGTAAATGTTGATTTAATTAATCAACCATTACTAAATTAATCAGTTCTTATTATGATGTCTGAAGTAGCCATATTATTATATAAAATGCGCGTGAGTGTTATATTTCAAAATTCTTAAACCTCGTTGTACTTTTCAATGTAGTTTAATTTAAAAAACTCAATTGACAAACATGAAGAATTTTGCAATCACTAACATTATCATTTTTAATTTTTTTAAATATGCAAATACCTTACTTTCAAAAATTATTCCACATAATTATCTGTGAACTTTTTCCTATAAGAAATAGGAAACTAATCAGTCTTCCTGATTGTCTTAACCTAAATGGCTTTCTTTTCTTCTTTTACAAGAAACCTAATAATACAAAAATTAAATAAAATAAACAAAATATCAATTTCAAGTGACATATATTCTGCGCTAATATATCATGAATTTGATGACATTAAGATTTGGATTGTATATTTATGTATTGCGATTTTGAGAGTCAAAGTTATTGATTATGAAACGCTCATATATGCTTTTTCTTCTTCTTCTTCCTGAAACTGCCGGGCCTTAAAAAGGTGGATTTCCTTTATGACTCAACAGCAGCTCTTCAGGCCATAACTTCATTGCTCCCACATGATGCCCTTGTTACGGCCTGGCGGGAAATCCTTTCGCAACCACAAGAAAGAACTGAAATCTGTTTGCAATGGGTGCCAGGGCATTGTGATATTGATGACAATGAGCGTGCAGATAGGCTTGCCAAATCTGGATGTGACTTGACCCAAGAAGACAGGCCTTTAAGCTATTCAGCTGCACGTAGTGCTATTAATCTACGTATTAAAAATCAATTAGGTCAGCCTGGGAGGCAGCTGCTGTTGGCAAAAGATGGGAGACTATTGTCAGATGCAATGCCATCCCCAACAGCCTGCCGCGTGGAGTGGCGGTTGCCACCATCAGGATGGCGACGGGTCACGACTACCTCCAGAAGCATCTCCACAGGATTGCCGATACTCCCCTCTGCCCCCTGTGTTCTACAGGCGAGGGTACAGCCGAACACCTGGCTTACTGTAATGCTCTGGAACAGGCCGACGACGACTTGCATGGGCGGGCTGGACTCTACTGGGAAGCAAGGCGCCATATGGCCCATTGGCCACGGGCGGGCGTTGGATGAAGAAGAAGAAGATGTTTGAAACATTTTACTTTCAAGAAAAATGTTTTGGAAAACGTATTTAAATATTTTTATTTTTATTTTCTAGTGTTCATGTTATTTGTCTTTATTTTTGTTATTACTTCTTTTAAACGTTTAATTTTATTTTGATTATATATAAAATATTTATTTGAACCTCTCAAATTTGGTCAGGTTACTTAAATTAAAAAAAAATGTTTAAATTAAATCATTTCATATGTTTCCATTGTTATTATTATGTATATTTTTTCATTATAATACCGTATAAATAAGATTATTTTTTATTCAACAATATGCTTTAGTTTCAGTATATATTTTACTATAAATAAAGATAATTTAAAATTTTATTATTCTTAAATTAAAATATTCTTTCATATTTTTACCACACAATTAATTTTTGTTCAAATACTGAGAATGTTGATTGAAACTTAAGGTAGTTTACTCCTTTTAGTTTAAAATTTCAAAATGCTAAAAAAAAGCTTTAATTAATTAAATCTATTTTTATTTTATCATTATTTATACAATCATGTGTTACCGTCATGTTTATTTCTTAAATTATGGATTGATGTAAATAAAATATATGAATTTATGTGTGTTTCCCCATTTCTTTTATATTGTATATTCATATATTCATTATTGTGGAAATCTGAGTGTCAGCAAAATAATATAGCTTTCCCTCATTCATCATTAATTGCTTGGAATGCTTTCAGTGAAAAGTTCCATTAAAATGGAGAAAAGAAAATATTTAATTGTATATATAAAGGAGAGTGTAATTGACCCGGCGGATGCAGTAAGACTCTGCATTTATTCAGTTAAGATAGCATCCGTTGTGTGAAGTAGGCTGCCATAGGTCTTATTTTCCTGTCTTCCCTTAGCATTTCATTATTTAGGAGGTCAGTGAAGCTCTCAATTTTACTATTTCTTGCTTTATTGAAGAAATTTCTATTCAAAATTGCTATGCATTCTTTTAAAGGTTTCATTTTGAGCTCTCTGTAAATGGAGTTATTTCATATAAACCACTTAGCTTATACTTTTATTGTTTTATTGAATTTGTGTTAAAATACGTAGATGTTTAATTTAGCAGGTACAAAGTCTTTTCATTTCAGAACTGCTAATGTTAGCCCAAGCTGGTGAAGCATATGTAAGAATAGATCTTACAGTGGAGTTGTAAATTACTTTTTTCGATTGTTTGCTATGTTCTGAATATCTTCCAAGAAGGCTGTAAAGTTTGTGCAATGCTGCATTAGCTTTCGAAATTGCTTTAGTGAAATGATCTTTCCAAGTAAGTTTATTATTAATTACAACGCCAAGAGATAGGTAGCACTATTAACAATTGCAACTTCTGCGTCAAATAGAATGACATTATTGGTAAATATTTCTTTTTTCTTTTTAATAATAAGTATTTGAGATTTTTGCGTATGAATTTCGCCCTTCCAGTTTTCACACCAGTTTTCAATATCTTCCATTTTATTTTGCAGTCTATGAGAGCAAAGTTAGAAAATTTTAATTTTGTAATAATTACTGTGTCATCAACATAAAGTCTCGTAATAGAGTTTGGATCATTGCTGCCGATAGGTAGAGGAGGTATAGAACAGGAGCTAGAAGGCTTTCTTTTGGAACACCTGTTTTGATGTTTATTTCAGTGGAGTAGAGATTATTATAGTTTATTTTAAGAATTCTTCTTTCAAGGTAGGATTTCATAAGTAAAATAATGTCTATAGGAAAATAAAAAGTTTCATTAGTTTATTTAGGAGCTCAGCGTTCCATACCCTATCGAAGGGTTTGCCTATATCAATGAAAAGTAAGGCAGAGGATTGCTTTAGATGTAAACCTTGACCAACAAATTCTAAGATTCTCAGTAATTGCTAGAGATGGCAAAAGCAGTTATTTTTGAATAACTAGTTATCAACGTTACGTTCCAAGGAAATAACATGTTCTAGAAAGCGTTATCAAATAACGGCTTTTTGGAAAGTTATTCCAAGAAATCCGTTCCCTTTGGCCTTCTTGGAAATTCTATGGAGCGAAAGGAAGCTTTCGTGGGGTGACAAAACTGGTTTTTGGAGGAAATGAGGTGTAAGGTGAATTTTAGTGACTGAGCATCGAAAATCACTTACTGAAAGAAATTTTAATGATTTTTGTTATATTCTTTAATTAATTTTTTAATAATTTCCTACTTTATTATACGGAAATTCAACATTTATGTCTAGACTGATTTTCATTTACTTATTTTTTAAAATAATTGCAATGGATTAAAAAAGATTTATAATTTTTTTTACTGTCAACTGATTTTTTTTCAGTTAAAAATTCTTAAGTAACGTGTATTTACATAATTTGTTTCCCAATGATCTTAACTCCTTCTTAATATATTTTATTACTTTAATGTATAAAATATGTCTAAATTTGAATTTTCTTAAACCAAGCATAATTCAGTTTCTCACAAGATGAATTTAATTTATTCCTCAATGTAATTTCTATTATAAATTCTTATAAATTTTAACTGATGTTTCTTTTACACTAAAGATTACTATTGAGTATATCACTTATGCTCGAATAAATCTTAAAATATATCTTCTTGAAAAAAGTATTTCTCTAATTAGAGGCACAATATAATTAAAAATATGAATTTTGATGGAAATTTCTTAATTTTACTATCTTATCAACTTATAAATATACCATGCGATTAATCAATATCCAAAGAGCAACATCCATCATTGTTTATGGTAACATCAGTATCGAACCCACAGTTTTCAAATAGTGAAATAATTTTAATGATAATTTAACCAGCCATATACATTAAACTAACTTATATTTAATAATTAATTATATTTTACTATTTCATATAAATTTCTTTTTCAATATTAAGCATTTTAATTGAATTTAATTTTCATATAAATCTATGTTATAAAAGGAAAATCGGATCAATACAGATGTCATATACTATAAAATTATATATTTATGAACATAAATAGAAAATAATATATTCTTTAAAAATAAAGAATTGTATATGTAAACCAGAATATTTAGTACCTACGAGAAAATATTCGAATACAGGAATTTGCCTTTATGATAAGTTATAGAATTTTACTTCATATACATGATTTCACTGTTCTATATGCTTCAATTATGTATTTATCTTAAATATTTTTACTATATGAAATTACTCCTCACGGAGAAGTAAAAATAAGAGAGCTATGTTGTATTAATAAAATGTGTGTGTGTGAATTTAAAGTACTAACAATTAAACAGTATTTTTAAATAAAAATGTATGAAAATTGCTTCTGTAAAATAGATAAACACATTACTACAGTAAATAATTCAGATGCAGTTTTTTACTATTGACACAATACATAAATTTACAGTTTTTAAAATTATTTGCATATACAAAAGTTTTTGTTGTAAATGAAGAATTTTATCAACTAATAAACTTTTTAATTTGTATTGTTTGATCTGCAAGTATCTTTTGATATCATAAGAACTCAAATAAATTTAATTAATAAACAGAATTAACATTTTTACTTTACATACTATAAAAACAGTTATTACTTGTCATTTCTTTTTATGATTGCTGAGGAATATATGTCAATAAAATTCCATAGTTATTTACTTATTATAGTCTTTCAAATTAATGTAATTCTTATTCGTCTGAAATTTAATTGAAGAAAAGTTACTTTAATATGTAAATGTTTAAAGTAATGTTTTAAATAAATAGACTGCAAATGTCTAGGCAAGGGAGTAAACTTGGAAAACTCTCAGACACTTATCTTGAAAGACATGTATGTTTAAAATAATGATATAATATCATAGGTTATATATAGAGAAATAACACACATTAAAAATACAGAAAATAGTATCCACATAAAGAAATAATATAACTATAATTATATATCTACTGTTAAAAATGTACTGAAAAAATGTATAAATACTGTTAAAAATGTACTGGAAAGATAATTTGAAATGTGCTAGTAAAATGTATATTGCTCAAATGTTTAATGTAAACTGTCCAGTTCACAATGGCCTTAAGATATAACTCTATGGCATGAGTAGAGCTAATTATATTTAAAGATTTATATTGAAATTAGATAGGAATAAAACTACAGAAAAGATCTTTTAATGAACAATTTTTTTCCTCATAATTACAATTTAACCTGAAAAATAAATGATGAAAATTTAGAATTTGCAGCTGTAATACGTAGGATATTAATTTTATTGTGATTTTATTTTCAAATATTAAATAAATACAACTACATTTACAAATATACATGAATTAATTTAATATAATTATATACATTGCAACATTTATTATCATGATTCTTAATTACTTAACAACAATAATACTTTTTATTTCAAAACAAATTTTATAAATGGCTTTCTACAAGAAATATGATGCAATTCTTTTATTCCAGTACATCAAATACATTTTTAGGACTGTAAAATTATTACATTAAGAATATTATTTTAATGTAATCAAGTATATTATCATTTAAAATAATTAAAATTTTATTTATATAAATTAATTTTAAAAAATTATGTTGATGCTTTCTCAATAAATGAAAAAAATTATAAGTGTCAAAAAATTATTTTTACAATATATTAATTCTTAAAGTAAATTTCAAATTTAATTATATATATGTATATTGTATTAGTTTGATCCAAATTTTATCGAATGGTACGTTAGTTTCTTCTTTTAATCTTTTTAATTTATAAAAATTAATTCCCGAAATTAGATATTGAATTTAAAATATTTCACGTTTGCTTTGATATGCGAGCATAGTTTCAAGTTTCTAAAAAAATGTTTCAGTTTAATAAAAAATTTGCTAAAATTCACAAAAATTATAAATAAAGGCTGAAAATAAATAAAATGCCCGTAAAATATTAACATAAAATGTATTTTTAAAAATCCCCATTTTTACAAATGTTTTAATCTCTTTTAAAATGAAATATATTTATTCATGCATCCGCTTTTCAGTTAACTTTCCTTCATCAAAGTGAGGAACCGAAAAGTATACATTCTTAGTTGCTAAGCAACGCAACGGGCCAAGCAAAAGCTTGGAATGTGTTCCTGAGAAAACTCAATGTCAATGTTAGAAACCAAAACAACGTAATAACAACTTAAAATTTCGTTGCGAAACAACGATTTTGGCCTTAAAGTTACGGAAGTTCTAAAATAGCGATAACAGCCTTAAAGTTACAAAACAACGAGAACATTTTTAATATTCCGGAAGTTACAAAACAACGATAACGACTTTAACGTTACAAAACAACGAGCACAGCTTTAACGTTACAAAACAACGAGAACAGCTTTAACGTTACAAAACAACGAGAACAGCTTTAACGTTACAAAACAACGAGAACAGCTTTAACGTTACAAAACAACGAGAGCAGCTTTAACGTTACAAAACAACGAGAACAGCTTTAACGCTACAAAATAACATAATGTGGAAACGTTCTACAATACCGTAACGACTTTGAGAAGTTACCATTACAGGAACGATTTCAGCAGTTAAGGAAAAAAAAACGTTATCTTAATAACATAATTTTTGAAGAACGCGTTATTTATTCAACGGTTATTTGTTGATAACGGTTTTTAAATAACAGTTCCATTAAATAACGGCCATCTCTAGTAATTGCGTAGGGGTGGAGTGATCTTTGCGGAAACCATATTGTTCAGGGGAAGAATATGTAGAAATGGCATGATTCTTTGAAGAATAATTTTTTCATAGATTTTTTTAACCAGGAGAGTAAACTAATGGGACGATAATTGTCAGGAATAACAGGATCTTTATTTGGTTTTTGAATCATAGTAATACCTGTTATTTTCAAGGCGGCGGAAAATAAGTCAGTTTAAGACATACACTAACAATATTTTGTAATGCATTGGAATATTTTTTATCATGCTGTTTGTTATTTTATCTATGCCAGGAGCCTTTCTTTTCTTTAATTTTTGGACAATATGAAGAATTTCAGTAATATTAGTACTTTCAGTGCTATTAAGAGTAGGATTATCTTGAAAAAAATTTTGATTTCCTCTGTGAACAGTATCTTTAAAATCTTCATTACAAGGATGAATATTTTCAGAAAATTTTTTCTCCATTGAGTCCGCATAAGCTTTGGCAAAGTTTATTATAGGTTTTTATTATATTTATTTTAAATATGTAAAAAATGTTGTGTAATAAAATTACATTAAAGTTGAAACCTCCCATTTCCAAATTAGAAATTTTTATTGCTTAAAGGTATTGATTTTTTTTTCAATATGTAATTTAAAATCTCAGGAAGTTATAGATTTTTTAAGAGAAAATATTTACTCACAAAATAGGAATTTAGAAACAAAAAGTTCTTTTTATTTTATAAATTATAAGCACAGTTGAAATTAGCATGATCCTTATTTTGAACTATCTTTTTTTTTTAAGTCATCCTAAATAATGCCAACAAAGCACATGAATTATGTGTGTGTTTTGTAGAATACTTACGAAATTCATTTTAACATTTAACATAACTTTATTTTTAATTGTTTCCCTGCATCGAATATAAAATAAATAAAGTTGTATAAATAGTGTTTATTTTTCACAAGTAAAAAATACTTGTAATGAATAAAAATTTGTTTTTGAAGCAAAATCTTTAGTGAAAATATCATACAAAATAAAATTTAGAAATATATACTGTAATACTAGAAATATATACGTTTCTAGTTTAGAAATTAACTTATCAATTAAAGATAGTTGTAGAACGTATAACAAGGAGTCGTAAATCTTCATACATAATTTTATGATTTTTTATAAGCCATCACTTAAGTGATATTCCGTGATATAAATAGGTGCTAAGTAAATTTTCCTATTGATTGAACGGAAAAAAATATTTTTCTAACTGCTGATTACAGATGACTGAAATTGTTTTATTATAAATCATTAAATATATCAACTACTTTTCTAAACTGTAATTTTTCAAGCACTTTAAAAATAGTATCTATATTACACATTGTATTATCTATGTATCTATATTACAAACTTGCAAATTTTCCTATTTCCTTAATAGCTTTTAAACTAAGATTATTTCATGTATGAAGCATTAAATCCATAATTTTCTTTGGAATGACAACATTAACTGCAGGATCTAACATTTCCTTTCTTCATGAATTAATAAAGCTACTCGTACTTGGAAAATTTGGATAGTTATTAACAGTGTCACAAGTTTCACTTACTCTAAAGCATGCTTGTCTGTGGAAGTAAATTTATCAGATTCATATTCTTCTTTCTTAAACTTCTTTACACCTCGCTTATATTAGTCTAAACAGGAGATAAAAAAAACTATCATTGAATTTTATATTGGAAAATAAGCAAAATTTAAAAAAACATTTGAATAAATTAAATAATGCAAATTAGGAATTAAAAATATTTAAGCAAATTTATTAAAACTTTCAAGAATTTTAATTTATATGATTAAATGACTTTTTTTAAATTTTAAAGCTCGTCGCGATATTGAAAATTTTTATAGCTGATGATGCAAATGTCCTTTTTATAGGATATGATCTCCAATTGTTATTAAGAAGTTCTTGTTGTTTAATTGTGGTTTCAACACGTTTCAGTGACGCATATTTTGGAAGACAACGTTTCAGTGAAGCATATTTTGTCTTACCATCATTCGTTAACTAGGTGGCTAGAACCAATTGTAAGCCATCATCAAAGTCGATAACTGAAAATACTTTGACATTTCTGAATGAAAGAAAATTTTTAAAATTTATGGAGGAACTAGGAAATCAAATAATTAAAAGCAAAATTCTGCACTTGTAAATTATTCTCTCAACCATTTAAACCAAAAGTAACAGATTATAATAATTTTTGTTATTAAAATATGAGGAAAACAAAACAGTAAACTAAAATCTTCACGTAGATAAAAACTTTATTTTCATTTACACACCAATATTTTAATTATAAATTTAAAAGTCGTATTTCTCTTAAAAGCACTTTTTCAGGAAAACAAATTTTTGAATCGACATATTTATCATTTCTTACTAATATATAATTCGCAAGATAATTACCAGAGGAAAATCACACCAAATAAAAATTACAAGCAAATTTACTGATGACATGAAAGATTCTAGGAAGTAAAAAAATTAATTCCAATTTTGTAATATTTATATATATATAAACACTCCATTTTGAGACTCACTTGAATCAAAATGTATCTTCTGAAATATGCAGTGAATGTGATGATTATAAGATTAATTATAAGGAAATATTGATGTAGCAGTCCTAAGTAAATGAGCATTAATAATATTGCTAACCTAATTTTTTCTAAACATTATTGATTTTTTGAATAATTTTTAACAAAAATAATTAATTAATAATCATTTTTAATTTATTATTTTAATCCATACAAATCGTGAACAGCATCAACAACAACATCGTGAATTTTTTTAAATTTATTTATCTTAAGAATTTAATCTCTTCTGTTATGATATTTTTGAAACATGTTGTGAAATTTTATTTAAGTCCTGAAAAACTTATATTCAAAATGTTGGTCTAAATAAAATTACCTTAAATCATGTTTTAAAAAGGCTAATGAATCAGCTCAGTAGAATTATTAAAGAAAAATATGGAAATATTAAGCTAGGAAAATAAATTAATGGCACTTCTAGTAACTCAATTTGGACCCTCACTAGAGATTTCTAGAGAGATCACATCACAAATATAACCATCCTATCTAAACATGGATTTGTTTTCATAGTTAAAACTCGAAATCTTTGTAAACACAATGGAAGATCAATTTTAAAAAATGACTCTCCTTAATCCTCCTTTACTACTAAAATTATCCAAGAGGCTATCTCTTTGCAAAACTATCAGATGACTCTTATGATATCTAGGAAGAAGTAATTAATTTAATACCCAAATTCAAAAAACACAAAGCACAGGCCCAAGAAAATATTTGAAATTACATGATATCTCATCTTCCCTGAAAAAATATTTACCATTTTTACAAATCTCTTTAAGACCTGTCTTAATCAAAATTGCTTTCATCAGCATCTTTTCGAAGCTCACATTCTTTCTGGGAATGCAGAAGTTAGACCTATTGCAGCCTTCTTTTCATCAGACCAATAATCTCTATGACTTTTGCTTAGTTTTAATTATTTTAAATACCACCTTGTAATTTAATTTAATTAAATGCAAATATTTATTAAGGCAATTTAATTAAGGAAATCAAGTGATTCACTTCAGATGAATGTGTAAATTATTTTGGAGCAGTGCTCAGCTTACCGACTTAAAATGAATGTTTAAGTCAACTTCAGCTGTAAAATAACTGTGCCAAAGATTAACTCCTTAAAATTTCGGGTTAATCTAAGTCTAAATAATAAGGATAGTTCAAATTAATACTTTTTAATAACATATCATAAGTATAATAATTAAAGTGTGTAACCATTAAAAGTAACTATTATAAAATAACAAAAGAAATCGGTAAACACTGTTTGCCCTTAAAATATTTAAAGTTTCAGAGTTTATATATTGAAATCAGTACACAAATCAAAAAACAACAGTTAGAATTTTATTTTGTGTCTCGCGTTTTAATTGGTTAAAAAAATTTTTTGCGAATAATAACGAACTGTTATTGGCGACATTTAAAAAGGCATTTTAGAAGCCAGTTTATGTAAAAAATTTTGATATCACTTGGGCGACGCCTATTTCCTACTTGGGCTTAGTACTTGGTATATATTAAAGTATATATTAAAAAATTATCTTATTTTTGTCTGTTAGGAAACAGAGAATGGGTGTAAATAGCTTATTCCTTTGGGTACTTAATATTTTATAATTCTGATCGTATTTGCTTAATGGGAATTCCCTCAAAGAAAATTTTAATTTCATCCATTAAATTAATGACTTCTACAAATACTTTTACAGAACCTGAGAATGAAGCATTAGAATTGTGGAGGATAGAGTTGGTGAGTTGGTGTTAAGATTAGCTTTTACATACGAGACTCCAACTCTGACATAGTTGTGACTATTAATAGATTTATTGGAATCGCGAACATATATTTGCATTTCAGTTGATTGTATTATATTTTTCCGTTTCCATAATGAATATTTGTAAGCTTCGTTAGAACTAGTTATCAGTTCCTATCACTGAAAAGTGCTTTTAACTTCAAAAGAGGATGACAGATGAGGGAGATGACCGACAAAATTCAGAACAAAGCCTTAATCCAATCATGAAGAGCTGGTACTGAATATAAGGGAATGATATTTAAATGACAACTGATTTGGGAAAAACACTTGGACAGTGCGATTAATGGACAACTATTCAAAATTCTATTCTCCCTTTCTGTGAGAAGCGTCGAAATCTTATGGAAGATAGTTTTTCTTATAAAAACAATGAAATCATGTTTAGGAGGGATTTTTGAAATATATTTTTCAGAATTCCTAGAGCTGGAAATATTCCTGGTTTCCTTTTTCTTCTATCTCAAGAAAAGAAATAAATCTCTCGTTTCCCACTAACTTGATGAATTTATTTTTCCCTCTGAAAGTTTTTCCTAATATTGACTAGTAGGAAATAAAATGATTTCTTGAAATTCATTCACATAAATAATTAAAGAAAATTTATGTTAAATAGTTTTTATTGGTAAAATAAATTCTAATTCTTATCTTCATCACAGCGTTATTTAAAATTGAAATATGGGATAGTTATGTCAAAGAAGTATATTAAAACGACAATTTTTCGTTTATATATATTATAACATTAAGTATATATATTATGATTTTTTACATAAATTTTTTTCAAGTTAAAATTTACAATTTATGTCCGTAAAAAATTTATATAAATTTTAGACTATTTTATGGAAAAAGAGTTTCAAAAGTAATTATGATATTTAATATGTGGAATTTTAGCGATTCAGTTTTAATTTTTTATACACAAAATAAATACAATAAATGAGGCTTACCCTTTGGATATAGCACCTCCTATCGTAGTAGCTCCGCCTACCTAACTTCTATAGTAAACGGAATTCTCTTTAGCTTATTTTAAATAAATAAGGAACTACGGCTATGCCGTTATATGCTCCGTTCTCTCGTTATTACTATGACTCTAGATATTACTCATAGGCTTATCTAATATTAAACTTATTAATCAAAATACTATACATATATTAAATATGCAGTTTAAAAATATCAGTCAACGGTTTTTATAATCTATTATTTAAAGAGCATAATTATAAAGACTTGGGAAATATCAATAAAATTTAATGGCACCGTGAGACTAGTGCAGAAAATTTCTATCCAACCACATTTTTCATGATGACATCAGTGACTAAGTTTACCTTTTAAAAGTGACCTTATGGTGAAAAGCTCCATCATAAACATCAGAAAATCGCTTGTCATTAGATTAGTTTTAGTAATCGCATTTCGAAGAGATATTAGTTTGATAGTGGCAAGAACATCTATAATTTTATAACACAAAATAATAAACTCTTCTCAAATTAAATACAAATGCTTAACTACCACCTCTTACAAAATTTCTAAGGGTATATGTTAAAATTTTATAAGAATCTTCTAACATAGGAGAACATAATTGTGAATATTTTAAAACTCTCATTCTTGGGGTGGGAGTGTTTTAGTCAAATGCGATAATCAATTCCACTGTCATACACTTTTCCTGTATCAGTAATTAGAAAATCTATAATGTCCGTAATTATACTTTCCTGTAACAAGATTACAGGAGTGTCGTATAGTTAGGAGGTTTGGTAAGTAATGTAAATTAACAATAAAAGAAACTTATAAGACAAACTATATTTACAAAAAAATTATACACCATGCATCAAAAGAAACAGAATCTGATTTTGCAATTTAAAAAAGTTCATTGAGCAATATTTTAAAATATATTAATAGGTATACCATATGACCAAATATATCAGAAATATATAATTGAACATAACGATTACAAAATATAAGTTTCATGCTCAATAAATCAACAATTATTTCAAAATATTTTTTCTTGATTTAACTACATTTCTATTAATCTTATTTCATGAATATACTATACACCATAAAACATATTTTTCAAAATCACCATTGTCCCTACTCCTGACAAATATAAAAATTTAAACAGTGCTTTAGAAATTTTAGAAAGGGTCTGTCTAATTTGCAATGAGATTTGTGTGTGTGTACTATCCCCTTCGTAAATATTTGCACAGTGACATATTTAATGTTTATAAATTATGTTTTATATTTTGGAAATCGTCTGAACATAATTTATAACTTCTCATTTTGATGAGCTGCCACATATCTCTCCCCCACATCTCTACTTATGGTGGTCAAAAAGTGAACTGTTTACACTATGTAGGAATCGTTTCCCCATTGTCCATGTACGCATATACAAAGATTACTCATATTCCAGTTCATAGAACGGATTCTGCAGGCAACTAAATACGTCTAAAGTTCTGATCCCATTTTAAATTGGTATATTTTTATTCATCTCGTGAAAGTCAGACAATAGTGTATTTTGTGTTGTGAGAGAAATTTTAAATGTAAAATATTTAGTTATAATCTTGCTCATAAGTTTCATTTTCCTTATCGCTATATAAATATTTTCCGATTTATTTCGCGAGATGAATAGAATGAAATAAAAGATAATGATTTAAAATTTTAATATTATAAAATGATTTTTTTTTAATTTTATGTGGAAATTTAAGGCTTGCTTGGCACGCTGAAACTCTCTGAGAAGCAGATCCAAGACATTTTACATTAACGAAAAACTAAAGTACATCCAAAGACGTAGAGTGGAGGATGATCTCTTTAAGCTGAGTCCAAGAACTAATGTGAAATTATTTATGCACACATTTGGATATATATTAATTTTGCTTTTGCAGTAAAGTTTTGCGGGTAGAAAGTTGAAATATATTTAAAAATTATTGCGATTGCACTATCTAACGTTTTGTAAGAAAAAGAGGTGTGTACATACGGAAAGTAAGCGCTATGATCAATAAATGATAAATACACATTTTGCACATGAAAATTAATTACACATTTTATATAACCAAACATTTTAAATCTTTTTAGTTCTAATAAATGCTACTTTTGTGTGTCCAAAACTAAGCACACACAAAAGAACAAGTTTACAAATAACACTTATTTGTGTTCATAATCCAATTCAATCCACAAATTTAACTACATTGACTCGGGGTACATTTACATAAAGTTTCAGAAATGTAATAATTTTAACATTTTAATAGAGATGATTAAATAATTTTAACATTTTAACAATTAACAGAGATGATAACCGACAAGGATGCCATGGAATTAATCTGCAAAAGATAATTTATTCATGTTTCTCATGACATGAGTGGTTTCGTATACATTCTAAGAGAGAGTGGGCTTATATCGAAAATTCTGTCTATATCCACAAAAAATTTTTCTCATGACCTTTTGTATGAAAACCATTTTATTGTCAATCGTTTTTAGATGAACATTGGTGGTAAGTTTAAGGACAGATCTTTACAATTCTAGTGGTGAGCATGTATAATAACAATTTATCCATCTTGATAAGATGCTACAAAGAGTTTCATAGATAAATCTTGATAGGTTTCCTTATTCGTTTAACATATTCGTAAAAATTACTCAGCTTATTCAATGATAGGTGAATATTTTCATATAGACTTTCTATATTTGACAGATAACAACCCAAGTAGCAAAATAGCTTGGCCAAATATTGGCATTCTTGGTCAAAATACCCCCCAATAACGGGTGCCGCCAAGTTTTCGTCTATATACAATATGCCAAGATAGCGCAATAATGAATCTATCATGGGTGCCAAGTCTTCCCCAAAATTGGATTAATAGGGGAGGGCCAATTTTTCCAGTATGTCATGAGAACTATTTATTGGTTTTATATGCGTAGTAATTAAGTAGCTGTATTTTTATGTGCAATAAAATCAAAAGTTTGCAATATTACACATATTTACTCTATCAGGCTAATCAAAATTCCAATATTTTTTATATATACATTAATTCTTTTGCATTTAAAATTTAAACATAAAGTTAATCAAAGAGTAAATTTGTTTATATATGATTTGTTGTGAGTTTCACTGCACTTTGGAAAGGTTGAAACATGAAATGTTGCAAACAAAAAATTATTCGGAGTATAGCTGACCAGTATTAAGATTTATATTTTCTAGGAGACTTCTGGTGAAAATCGAATGATAAAAGGCATTTGATCCAAAATTTAAATCCTTTGCAATACTATTGAATCAAAAAAATATATACTAAGTGTTGTAACTAGAAGATTATCACGACATCATTTTTACTGCAAAGGCATGGTAATAAAGTACCTATAAACAATCATCTAGTGTTAAAATAATTTTTACTATGCAACTTCCTTAACCAAAATCTATAATGTTTTAAAAAAGAAAAGAAGTGTATTATAATCACTGAAATAAGTAAATTTATTGTATAGCAAAATGGTAGTTTCTTAATTGAATAGCTAATAAGAAACTTATCTCTTCCTCGTAATCGAGATAAAAAAATTTCCTAATAGAAAATAATCCAAAGGTCAATAATACAGAAATTATGAAGTATTGCTGCACAAGTAATCATGAAATAGAATTATTTATATTTTTTATCACATTATTTCTATTACATATGAATGTACTACGTAATTGAATCTAATTGCTATGTAATTCTCAGTGTCCAGTTTATGTGTTAATTAATTTTTGTGCTTTTTTATTTTTTGTTATTGATTTGAATGACGTTTTAGAAAATCCGTTATTACAATATTATTTTCGCATCCCCTCTTCAAAGACTTGTCGTTAAATCGAGCTAAAGAAATTTGCTTCGTTTCTCGCGCATGCGTATTGATGCTTAAAAATGAAACTGAGAGAGGGCTGTCTGCTCTTCGTTTACATAGGGATTTAATTTAACTCTTAGAAAAGGTTGGGAAGAGTAGTAGATTATTCATTAACTTTATTTTGTTTCATTAATTATTTACGTTTGTTAAAGTATTATATGTTTATTTATCTGTATATATATATATATATATATATATATATATATATATATATATATATATATATATATATATATATATATATATATATATATATAATCGCTAAAATATAATTAACATTACTAGTTTATTGTAATACTTATATATTGTTTTATTTTAAATAGCTGTATATACATATGGAAATTGTTTTTTTTTATCAAAGTTTAAATAAGTATGTCTCTATTATATAGGTTATATTTAAGATCTACATTTCGGCTGATTAATTTAAAATTGTACAAATTCAAAATTATTTTAAAAACTTCATGTGTGTGTATATACCTTTATTGTTGAATAAACTGGAAAATGCTCAATAGTAAGAGAAAATGCTTAATGGTCATTCAAGCACTCTCAAATTTTGTTCTGAAAAAGTATTAATAGATAAAAAAAGTAAAATATAAAGTAATATATTTTTATAACAAATAATTTTTTACTTCAAAATTACATTTGTAGTTAAATATATGCTTTAATCATAAATGAATTGCAACATTTTTGTCATAAAATATCTCTGTAACCCAAATTTCCACATGAATTAGACAGTGCCCTTATATATTATAAATAATTGAAATATTAATGTTTTTCCATAACTGTTATTGGGGGAAAGCGATGTTAAGTTTTCCTATTATTTGGTCTTCTGTTGTGAACTTTTAATAATTTAGGCTGGTCTGTTGCCGGTAGTAATTATAATATTTTTAATTAATAATTCTTTGTGATTAAATGTATCAGAAAGAAATTCAGTGTTTAAGGCTAATTAACTGACTGACAATGTTGGAGATGTTTCACCATAGTAAAAATGTCTTCTTTGTATAAAGTGGCTCTAAGTTAAATCCAACTCACTATTTATTGTTATGTGATAGACATGCATGCAAACAGAGCGACTATCAAAAGGCTGGCTTCGGATTTCAAAAGCATTTTTCTTCCAGAAGTTTAATTCATAACTTCTAGCAAATATGTTTCTACGATCAATTTAAAGTTGTTCTGTATGAAAAGTATACAGAAGCATAATATATATAATTTTTCACCTGTCTGGTTATGCAATGTGAAATCAGTTTGTGGGTCTTAAGAAAGTTTATTTTCAATGAGATGCATAGAATAAATATTTTATTTTTGCAAAAACTTTACAAGGAAAATGTAATTATTTAAAATTTTTAAACATTAACCTGTCATACAATTTTTACACTTTAACTTTGTTTTCATAGTTGAAAAAACTTCTAAAAATTAAATTAATTTTAAAATGTTCTTTATTGAGAAATATTATCATTAAAATTTCAAAATCAAAACTTTAATACATAACTATCACTGAACAACCAGTAACTCTTTACTTCCTTAAAAACAATGTCTCATTATACATGTGACTCTATTTCATAATTTTGATTTTAATTTCTAACATTAAAAATCTTCTCCCATTTGTTGTTGAGCAATTATTATTTGCATATTTGGACTAATTAGATAGGGACCTTCAATTTAAATTTGGGCTTCGAATCCCTTCTAGCATCCCAGCTCATAGTGAATATCAAATTCTCAAGTTGAACGAACAACTAAAGAATTTTCCATTCGCCTCAGATAATTCTAGATATTATATTCTAGTATTTGAATTTTAAAACGTTTAATTATATAAAAAAATCAGATGAATTTATTTTATAAATTTCAAATGCATTATGGATGATTGCTTTTCAAATTTGAAAAATAAAATATTTTTTGCTTTCCTATTATTATTTTTGCTTAGCAGGAATATTTACATAAGTCATCTGTGGTTGAAAGTGTATTCTGAACCATTACAAATATTCCTGCTTAAGGTTCAAGTTATTATTTTAGAGTCAAGCAATATTATTCCATTTAGCCAAAGCTGTCGCTTGGGTATCAGGCACTCTTGTTCAAATGAAAATTTTGTGCTCCTTTATGGGGTCTGTTCTACTTTTATAAAGTTCTACAATTTTTTGTGAAATATTCTTTTGTTGTACTCAAAATTTGACTTTCAAAATGAAGGAATTTAAAGTTATAATATTAAAACATGCTTGTCTTATTGTTTTTTTTTTCATTTATTTTAAAAAACATAAAAATGATAAAAAATTTTAAGTAAAGTATGAAAATTTGAAAATATATTTAAATACTGATTCTCCTGGCTTTAGCAGCTACAAACGTTCATATCAATTCCTTTATATTTAATTTATACAAAATTTCGTTTTCTATGAATATAATTGAGAAGTCTGATAAATTTTCCAGCACCATGGTAAATCACATGTTTTCATTTATAATTTTAAGGTTTGAAAACATTTGCTCTCCAGCAGCCACTAAAACTGGACTGGTTAAAGAAATCTGTAAAGCTATTTTTATATTTGAAAATGTATTAATAAGATTGTTTTCATAAAAATAATTTAAAACATCAATAATATCATTTAAAATATCCTCTTTTATAAAAACTACCTCATTTCTTTAAACAAGTTTAACCGATTACTGTCGTTTTCATTAACATTTTTAGTATCTGTTAATTTTTGTTCTAATTCTTTGTTTCAAAATTTCATTGTCACTCCAATTTTTTAAATTAGATATGTACTAGTAAATCCGCAAAAACAATCTCATTTTATTGCTTAGAAAATATAAAACATGCAAAAATGAAAACTTATATATTAGAGATGTTTTTTTCTAATGGCGGGCACAAGAGGGTATAACCCTATGCCACAACAAGGCCAGAGACTGATATTCATTTGACGTTACCCAGTACAGTTGAAGTACTTGTGTATTAGAGATGTTGTATAACTCAAATACACAAGTACTTCAACTTTAGAACATGCAATCATTTGGCTTTGTTAATGCTTTAAAAATGACAGCGTTCATTTTTCTCTTGAAAATCCATTATTGTTTTTCTTGAAATGAAACAACATTACAAACTATCAGGCAATTATTTATTATTTATCAGTTTACTTTTGTTGTTAATTCTCAATGAGTTACATATTCTGACATGATTCTGATTCTATACATGATTCTGAAATTCCACAACTCTTGTTCTGGAATTTCAGAATGATATAAATATTCTAAATTAAATATACAGATTTTAGTCTCCAAATAGTGAAATATTCTGAATGTAAATAAAATCTTTACATTTTTGTAGCATGCTATTTGGTATCTATTTTCTTTTTTTTGTAGGGAATAGGCATTTAAAAAAATATAAAGGTTAAGGTGCATGTGTATATTATATCGTAGAATTAACTTTTAATTTGAGGAAAACATTTCATGTCAAGATTAAGCAACACAAATAAATTTATACTTTGAAAAGAATTCTACTTGGTTACTTTACAAAGTTAATTTCATCGCTAAAATGACAAATTGAATTATTAAGTTTTATGTATTCCATTTAAGTAGACTGCTCTTAATAAAACTGACAATACTAATAACAGCTTAATCTTATGCATTTCAGTATAACTGGAATCTCTATTTGAATACAAAAACAGTTAAGAGTCAATTAATTGTATGGTTCAAGATAAAGGTGAAATGTTTGAAATAATTTTCAAGTATAAAGACACACATTCAGAGCAAAAACTTTTAATTCAACTGTAGATTTCAAAAAAAGTTACTATGATTCAATATTCAGTATAATTACCCAACTATAGAAACCAATTATTTAAAAAATGTTCATGAAAAGACACAAATTATTCGAAATATAATCACATATCTAGAAAAGGGCAATCATTTATTAAATAACATTATTTAACTCCATAAATGTTAAAAGATTTAATACTTGAATTTGTGAATTTTGGAATCTAAAATCATCAAATTATTCAAACTAAAATTCATAGGCAAAAAATTTTGAATGTTTATTGCTACATAATAAGTTTTATTAATAAATAACAAATGAGTAGGAATTTCTCAAATTACAAGATATGTGAAATATGTAATCTTATATTATGAACTGCAAATGATTTTCTCGTGAGTAGCAGAGTGTTAAGCAGCCTTCTCCCACCATTTATTGTCAGCCTAGGTTTAAACTTTTATGCACTTGTGCGCATGCGCGAGAAATGTTCGTCTAAGCAGTTATGCGTGTGTGCGAGAAACGGAAGCGAATTTCTTTAGCACGATTTAACAAGTTCTTCAAAGCTGTGAACTCTCAGTAGTTCGCGAACCACTAACTGGGAATCACTGTAAAGAAATACTTCTGATAATTTTTCAACACTTGATCACCTCCTGACGAAAGGAGGTAATCGTCATTACGAGAAATGCACCATGTGGCTTGTATGAGCTATATAAAATATGATATATTTACTATTTACTAAAATAACTTACTGGTAGGTATGTAATGATTTTTTTTAATAAATTTTGTGTTGTTGTTGTTGTTGTTGCTTATGACACTTGGACAAGCCAAGCTCGCTATGCCTTGGCAATGCGAATTTAAGTCAATTGGGAGCGTCTTTCGTTTAATCAGAGCACCATGAAGGTGAAAGTACGACTTTTGCTCTTCAAATCCTCCGATAGATGGCAGCACCAGAGGATCTACGATCTACTCCCTCAATTTTGGCATTGATCTGAAGGGGGAGTAAATTTCTCCAGACCATTGCACCCATGGTAACTGCTCAACGACCGACCACAGGACTTTCGATTTCACAGATTTAACGAGCACGTTTATCGAATGTACTCGGTGGGTCTTTGGCGGCAATGGGAATCGAACCCCATCCTTCCGGATGGTAGACCGATAC